>WNYA01001398.1:0-74793 GCA_019512145.1 Engystomops pustulosus
GATCTTAGTGACTCCCCGCACAGCACATTATATACGGACAATGCACTTACATGCACCAGGAAGAAGAAGGTGAACTCCGGGGACCTGAGCGGGGAAGTGACACATGCAGGATATCGGGTGCAGGATCTTAGTGACTCCCCGCACAGCACATTATACACGGACAATGCACTTACATGCACCAGGAAGAAGAAGGTGAACTCCAGGGACCTGAGCGGGGAAGTGACACATGGAGGATATTGGGCGCAGGATCTTAGTGACTCCCCGCACAGCGCATTATACATGGACAATGCACTTACATGCACCAGGAAGAAGAAGGTGAACTCCAGGGACCTGAGCGGGGAAGTGACACATGCAGGATATTAGGCACAGGATCTTAGTGACTCCCCGCACAGTACATTATACACGGACAATGCACTTACATGCACCAGGAAGAAGAAGGTGAACTCCAGGGACCTGAGCGGGGAAGTGACACATGCAGGATATCGGGTGCAGGATCTTAGTGACTCCCCGCACAGCGCATTATACAGGGACAATGCACTTACATGCACCAGGAAGGAGGTGAACTCCAGGGACCTGAGCGGGGAAGCGACACATGCAGGATATTAGGCATTCACGATCCCAGTGAATCGCTGCGCGCAGCGTTATATTTGGACAATGCACTGTTCTGTAAACTCCAGTAACCGGGTAAGTAAATGTGCCCCAGTGATCCTACAGAGAGTCTGCTCACAGCACTAAAGGAAGCATCAGGGATGATGAATCAATTGGTGTTTATTCAGGGATTATTATTAAGGCAGTAAAAGCACACAAGCAATTTCTATGAAACAGTGGCTAACCCCTTTCAGTGTTTTGGTGTAAAATAGGACACGTGTCCAGCTTGTACCCCTGTGTCGTGCCGGCTTCTTCTGATGTTTTTGTAGACCCAGTGTGACTCTACTTGCAATACAGATAGGATGCCAATCTTCTAATATATATATATATATATGTGTGTGTATATAGGGTTTGTGTAGATGATGTAAGCTCCAGGCACCATGGAGGACACTCAATAACACTACAGCGATGTACAGGAATTACACACATTCCTTGTATCACTGAGCAAATAAAACATAAGAAATCAATTATTCACAAGATATAACTGGTCACATGACGTCGCCCTCACGCAGGAGGAGCCTCAGACAACAACTCACCAGGAAGCATGGCGCGAACCTGATGCGGGGAAGGGACACATGCAGGATATCGGTGCGCACAAAAAATTCTTAGTGACTCCCCGCAATCGCATTATACACGGACAATACACTTACATGCACCAAGAAAGAAGAAGGGTGAAACTCCGGGACATGAGCGGGAGGGAAAGCGATCATGCAGGATATGGCACGCACGATTTAGTGACTCCCTGCACGAGCATTATAACGGACATTGTACGTACATGCACCAGGAAGAAGAAGGTGAAATCCGGGGACCTGAGAGGGGAAGCGGACACACTCAGGATTCGGGCGCACGATTTAGTGACCCCCGCACAAGCACATATACACGGACCAATGCACTTACATGCACCAGGAAGAAGAAGGTGAACTCCGGGGACCTGGGCGGGGAGGAAGCGACACATGCAGGATATCGGGCGCAGGGGGCGCAGGATCTTAGTGACTCCCCGCACAGCACATTATACACGGACAATGCCACTTAACATGCAACCAGGAGAAGAAGGTGAAACTTCCGGGGACCTGCGAGGCGGAAGTGACACATCAGGATATCGGGCGCAGGATCTTAGTGACTCCTGCACAGCACATTATACAGGACAATGCACTTAAATGCAGCTGGAAAAGAAGGTGGGTGATGAACTCCGGTGACCTGAGCGGGAAGTGACACAGGCAGGTATTGGGCGCAGGCTTTAGTGACTCCCGACAGCGCATTATACACGGGACCATGCACTCTACATTGCACCAGGAAGAAGAAGGTGAAACTCAGGGACCTGAGCGGGGAAGAGGGGACACATGCAGGATATTGGGCGCCAGGATCTTAGTGACTCCCGCCAAAGCGAATTATACACGGACAATGCACTTACTGGACAGGTAAAGACGAAGGTGAACTCCGGGGACCTGAGCGGGGAAGTGAACACATGCAGGATATCGGGGCAGGATCTTAGTGACTCCCGCACCAGCACATTTACATGGACAATGCACTTTACATGCACCAGGAGAGACGTGTGACTCCGGGGCCTGAGAGGGGAAGTGACACATGCAGGATATCGGCGGCTAGGATCTAGTGACTCCATGACACAGCACATTATACAGACAATGCACTACATCACAGGAAGAAGGAAGGTGAATCAGGGGGACCTGAGCGGGGAAGTGGACAAAGGCAGGATATCGGGTGCAGGATCTTAGTGACTCCCGCAATGCCCATTTATACACGGCCATGCACTACATGCACCAGGAAGAAGAGGTGAACTCTGGGACTGAGCGGGAAGCGGGACACATGCAGGATATTCAGGCGCAGGATCTTAGTGGACGCCCCGCCACAGCGCATTATCCACGAAAAATGGACAATGCACTTACATGCACCAGAAAGAGAAGGTGAAACTCCGGGGCCTTGAGCGGGACGCGACCCATGCAGGATATATGTGGGCGCAGGGATCTTATGACTCCCCGCACAGGCATTATACACGGACACTGCACTACATGCACCAGGAAGAAGAAGGTGAACTCCAGGGGACCTGAGCGGGGAAGTGACACGGCAAGGATATTGGGAGGCAGGATCTAGTGACTCCCCGCACAGCGCATTATACACGGACAATGCACTTTACATGATCAGGGAAGAAGAAGGTGAACTCCCAGGGGACTGAGGGGAACGAGACACATGCAGGATAACAGAGAGCAGAGGATCTTAGTGATCCCAGCACAGAACGCATTATCACCAGACAATGCACTTACCTGGACCAGGAAGAGAAGGTGAATCAGGGGACTGAGTGGGGAGCGACACATGCAGGATACCGGGCCAGGATCTTAGTGACTTCAGCACAGCGGATTATATACAACAATGCACTAATTTTTTTGACAGGAAGAAAGAAGGTGAAAATCCGGGGACCTGAGGGGGAAAGCGATTACATGCGCAGGATATTGGGGCAGGATATAGTTGACTCCCTGAACAGCGCATTATACACGGACAAGAGCTTACATGCACCAGGAAGAAGAAGGTAACTCCGGGGACCATGAGCGGGGAAGCGACACATCTCAGGATATCGGCGCACGATTTAGGGACTCCCCGCACAGACATTATTACAGGACAATGGCAATTACATGCACCAGGAAGAAGAAGGTGAATCAGGGGACCCTGAGCGGGGGGAAGTAAGTGACACAGCAGGATATCGGGCGCAGGATCTTAGTGACTCCCCGCACCAGCGCAAATTATAACACGAAACAAGGCACTTACATGCGAACAGGAAGAAGAAGGTGAACCTCGGGGACCTGACGGGGAAGTGGACACATGCAGGATATCGGAGTGCACGATCTTAGTGACTCCCAGCCACAGCAATATACACGGACAATGCACTTACATTGCACCAGAAGAAGGAGGTGAACTCCGCGGGACCTGACGGGAAGCGAACAGCAGGATATTGGGCGCAGGGATCTTAGTGGACTCCCCGCACAGCGCATTATACACGGACAATGCACTTTAAATTTGCACCAGGAAGAAGAAGGTTGAACTCCGGGGACCTGAGCGGGGAAGGACCCACATGCAGGATATCGGGTGCAGGATCTTCGTGACTCCCCGCACAGCGCAATTATACAGGACCAATGCACGTACTGCAACAGGAAGAAGAGGTGAAATCCGGGGGGACCTGAGGGGGGGAGGGGGGAAGTGAGTGGACTCATGAGGATAGAGGGCGCAGGATCTTAGTGAACTCCCCGACAGCACATTATCACGGACAATGACAATTACATGCACCAGGAAAAGAAGAAGGGAAACTACAGGGACCTGCGCGGGGAAGAAACACATCAGGATATATGGGTGCCCAATCTGAGTGACTCCCCGCGACAGCCATATACACGGACAATGCTGCACTTACTTTGCACCAGGAAGAAGAAGGTTGAAATCCGGGGACCTGAGAGGGGAAGTGACACATGCAGGATAAGGGTGCACGATATTATGAATCCCAGCACAGCGCATTATAAAGGACAGCATTACATGAACCAGGAAGAAAGAGGCTGAACTCCAGGGACCTGAGCGGGGAAGAGACACATGCAGGATATCGGGGGCACGATCTTAGTGAATCCCAGCGCAGCGCATATACACAGACAATGCACTATACATGCACCAGGAAGAAGAAGGTGAACTCCGGGGACCTGAGCGGGGAGGGAAGCGACACATGCAGGAGATCGGGCGTGCAGGATCTTAGTGACTCCCCGCACAGCGCATTATACATGCGACAAGCACTTACATGACCAGGAAGAGAAGGAACTCGGGGACTGAGCGGGGAGCGACACATGCAGGATATCGTGGCATGACCTGTTGAATGGCGACAGACTTCATCCTCGTCGGACAACGCACCTCGGGATGGGCAGGGACCGGGAAAGTAAAATGTGCCCCATTGTGTGCGTTGTTAACATGTTAGGTTAGAGCCATAAATTTCTATTGCTTTAAATTTAAAACATGTGTATGTTTAATAATGGATTACGGTTATCCTAAATTGTAACAGACTGTGATTATGAGAGCCACAAGTTGGACCTAAAATTTAAGAATTTGCAATCAAAAAATTTTCAGGCAGAGCAACAAAACAAAAAAAAGAAACCAAAAAAAAAAATCAATTTTGTGTTTCACGGCAGATTATTCAATGCTCAGAATATGGAACATCATCACCGGGAGTGTAACAATTAACCACATTTTTTGCATGATGAACCAAACAGTTAAAAAATAATAATAAAATACTTGGAACTTTACAAAAAAAATGCAACTTGATTGCTTAACTGCCGTTTGATACAAATAAGTTTGTTTGTTAAAAAAAAAATATGGCCATTCTGAAAACAAAAAAAACAATGAAAAGTCAGGGGCAACACATCACCTGAATGAAAATGTAACTGTATCACACACTGAAAACCCAGACCAATGTTGTTAAACCCCTTATCCCAACACTTAGTTTTCAGCTCAATGACAGACTCGATTTTTCAATCCGCCCTGTTCACGATTATAAATTGTTAGAACTTCGGAACGCTTGTAACCTATCCCGGTGAATTTTGAGAATGTTGTTCCGTGCCCCCATTGTACTTCATGTTAGTTATAAAAATTAAGTGATCAGTTGCGATTGCGGTTCTGAAAAAAGTGAAAATTGGTAAAAATTCTTCATTTTCCAAGTTTTGAATGTTCTGCTTTCCAGACAGGAAGTAAAACTACCCAAAACCTTGATAATAACATTTCCGGAATGTTGCTTTTATGCAATGATATTTATTTTATGCGTCCTCTCACTTTTCTAGGAGGTTATGAGCGAGGAACTTTAGGTGCGATTTTTCTAATTTCAGTAAAATCCCCAAAATCCCCAATGAGGGACAACTCCTCTTCCACGGACTTTGCGAGCCCTCAATAATTAGTAACACCCCATAACTGAACCACTATAGAAACGTCACCCTCAATGTAGAAAACAACTTCTAAGTAAGTCTATGAACCCTTAAGTGTTTCACATGGGTTAAAAAAATATGGACCTGCCATTTAGGAAATTAGGAATTTGGTTGGAAAATACAGTCATTTAGGCCAAAATGACAGTTTCAGAATTTTAACATTATATGAGGAACGCACTGCAACGCTTGTTGATGCCCAATTCCTACCGAGTAACGAGACCCCATATTGGTGGTGACGCTGTAGGGGCACGGCAGAGTATAGAATGAATGGGGGCGCCATTCACAGCAGATTTGATGTCACCATTGTACGGACCTATTAATTTTTTAAAATTTTGTTTTTGGGAATGCGATCATAGGAAGCTTATTTTTTACGGGATGAAGATTTACAATTATAAATAATTTTATTTGGGAGTCTTAAAGATTATCATGAGGATTTTAGTATTAAATATTTCAAGGGGGACAAAGCAAAAATCATCATTGTATTTTGGGATTTTTAGCATTTTTTCCCCCCGCTCACCGTAAATAAATTAATATTTTATTTTTCCTCTGGTCACTACGATTGCGGTGACACCTCTTTATATAGTTTTCTTATTTTTGCTCAATTTTCCTGAGCAAAACCTAAGGGGATTGGAGAAAATCGCATGTTTTAATATTGAAAACTTTTAGGGCCGAACTTTTGTATTTTTCTGTTGTCAAGATCTGGTTGTGGGCTTATTTTTTTGCAAAAACAGTTGTTTCTTTTCAGTCGTCTCATATTAGGGAACATAATTTTTTTGATCACTTTTTAGAACATTTTTTTGTGATGGTGTTTGATGAATTGAATATTGGGAAGTTTTTCGAGTTTTTTTTTTACGTTAGTTCACGACGGGTTCAATATTTATTTAGATTTATTGTACATATAATACGACGCGGTGATTGGGTGATACCAAATTGTACGTTGTATACACTTGTATTGAGTGTATCGTGTAAGGTAACTGAGCATGCTCAGTTACATACAGCCGGGTCCTGCAGGAGGCGAACCCGGCACAGAGAGGAGCGACAGCCCGGGGTCATCGTCGGAACACGGGGCAGCGCAGGAGGGATCGGATCCCCGGTAAGAACACTGGGGGGGGTACGATCCACAGGGGACACACTTGCAAGCATGGACCACGGCGTTGTAAGGGGTTAAACACCTGAGATCTGAGTTTTTTCTGATCACGGGTGTTAGTTTGCGGGTCTGGGCGTAGATCACAGGGCCGATACGGACACTTGCAGAACCGATGTTGTCCAAATCTTTTTCTGATGCTCCACCGTCGACAGCGTCCGCGTCAGAAGAAGTACCATTAATAAAACTGCCATAAAAAAGCCGATCGGCGGTCATTAAGGGGTTAATACCCCTTCGCTCTCGTGCAGATATATCCGCCACAGAGTTGATGTCGGCTCAGCTCTGTCAGAGTGTGCTCCAATCACGGAGGTGTAACCCGTTAAATTCCGCGGTCAGCCGACCCCACGGCATCGACGTGCCTCGAGGGGGGGGGTCTTTCCCCCACAATCGGCCCACTAACGTTTTTGAGGGGGCGCCGATCTGGTCCCCACACTGCCTGCAGGCAGTGACGGTAAGAGGGCTTCTATGACGTCATCTTACTGGCACAGTTGCCAGCCTATGCAAGTGCTAGGCTGACACGCTAATACCCGCAATACTGAGTTATTGAGAGTATTATCATGAACAAGCAATCAGATGATTGCTTTGTTCATGTCCATGGTGGGAAAAAAAAAAAGTGAAAAAAGTAAAAAAAAAATGTTATTCAATAAAAAAATAAAGTATAAATCAAATAAAAACGCCCATAAGCCCTATAACACATACAACGAGACATATAACTCAAAAAAAGTCTAAATCATAACAACACACCCACAATATAGTATCACCGCGTCCTAACAATCCATAGAATAAAAGTAAATCATTATGAGCCATACGATGAACTCGGTTAAAAAAAAACTGTTTGAAAACCACCAAAAAATTATCATTTTTAACTAATTAAATCTTACAAAACCATGCAATAAAAGGTGATCAAAAAACCATATGTACTCAGACATGATACTGATGCAAATTACAAAACATGTCCCGCAAAAAAACAAGCCATCACCCAGCTCCCGTAGCCAAAAAAGTAAAATGTTTCGCCACTGGGAAGACGGCAATGCAAAAATGATTAGATTTTTTTCCCCACATTACGGTTTTATTTGACAAATTAGTAAAATGTAAGAAAAAATATTCATGTATGTATCCCGTAATGTATCGACCCAATTAGAAGAATATACATGATTATTAGTCTATACGGTGAACACCTTCTACTCCTGCCCTCAAAAAAGAGTTCCTAAATTTTTAACAATAGGGGATACTAACCCCAAATGGTAACACTGAAAAAGCATCTCGTCCCGCAAAAAAAAATGCAGTCAATGGCCAAATAACGAAAAACTAAAATTTATAGCCTACAAAAGGAGGCAACGAGAAAACTAACAAATCCGGCAGTGCAAGTCCCTCCCTCCATACTGCGCCTCGCGTGCACCCATAAAAACGTAACGGCCACGTGTGGGGGGGTCTCTGTCTCGGGAGAAGGAACGGCCACGTGTGGGGGTCTCTGTACTGGGGAGAATTGCAGAAAAATTGTATGGTGGGTTTTCTCTTTTATCTTTTGGAATGTTAAATTTTAGGGCTAAAGGAACGTATAACCGGCACAATTTGACCATTCTAAATTTCACCTCCATTTGATTCCAATTACTATGAAAGATCTCAAGGGGTAACGATTCTTCCTAAAAAACAGTTTTCGATGTTGAGGGGGCAGATTGAAATTGGTGGTATTATAGGGGTTTAATGCTAAATATGTAAAATTTATTCAAAACTGTATTTATCGCCCAAGAGTAAATTCTGAAAATCCGGAAATCGGACCTTCGATTTGTTAAGCCGCGTTTGACATCCCCCAAAATAAAATTATCCAAACATTAAAAATTATGAGAATGTAAGTAGAAATGGGAAAGGTTATTCAGAAAATTCAGCAACTTATTTAGGTGGTAAATCGATCTGCCTGAAAATGTAATGATTTCGAATTTCAAAAAAGTTAAATTTTTCAAAAAATTCATCATTTTTTCTTTTTTTTGGAAAATAAATGCAAAACTTATCAGCCAAAATTTACCAGTAAAATGAAGCACAACATGTGGGGAAAGAACAATCTCAGAATCGTTTTGATAAGTAACAGTGTTCAAAAGTTATGACCATATAAAGAGACGCAGGTCAGAATCCAAAATATGGGGCTGAGCCTTAAGCTGTAAAATGGCTGCGTCCTTAAGGGGTTAACCTCTTCCTCCCATTGAAAAAACAAAATCATTGAATGATTATAGAAACTTCCCTCCTATAACCTTCACTGATGCCCCAATGTAACATGAGCAATGCAGCTTTTCCATTCCGTGTATGAAGCAGCGATGTACAGACTTTATCTTCCTGATCCCCAATCAATTCCATTCATTTGACATGAGGATTTATAACACACCAGGAAGAAGAAGGTGAACTCCAGGGACCTGAGCGGGGAAGTGACACATGCAGGATATCGGGTGCACGATCTTAGTGACTCCCCGCACAGCGCATTATACAAGGACAATGCACTTACATACACCGGGAAGAAGAAGGTGAACTCCGGGGACCTGAGCAGGGAAGCAACACATGCAGGATATCGGGCGCACGATCTTAGTGAATCGTGGCATAATCCATTTTCGTCAGACAATGCAGTTAGGATGAACTCCATCGGCCGGGTAAGTAAATGTGCCCCTATGTGTCATGACATGAGACAAGGTCCTGGTAGCAGCATAGAAATGAATTAAAGGACACTAAGGGGTCTTTGGACAGACCATCAAAGATTTCTTACTTATCCCCTATCCATTGATGGGACAACTCTCTAAAGCCACCAACCGTACAAATCCAAGGTTTTGGGATCTACCTTGATGCTGACCATCCTGACAGGTCCCATGGATTCTTATATGTTTGCACGCAGACGCTTTTCTTTTCATTTCATACTAAATTCCACAATTAGGTTACAATGTATTTAGAACAGACACATGTATCAATAAAGTGTTTGCGCCAGTTTTGTGTAGCGGCCGCACTGTGTCCGCCACGACACAAAACCACAAAACTCTGCCCCTAAAGGGCGTTCTGGTGCCGATTCGTAGCGGCCACCACATTTATGTCAAAAGTGCGACATAATTGTGGCACAGGCCCATTAAGTTGAGTGCACCAACAAAAACAATGGCGCACCCAGTATTCCATAATCTGCCGCACCCTGCGCAGGAGTCACTGCATCACTATGTAGAAATGTTCTCCATTGTAACAGAATTGGGACTGGTAATAACTGTCAGTAACCACTAGGGGCGCTGCTGCACGCAGTATACAAATCACATAGGGAGAAGTGAGATATTGAGGGGTAATTTATCGCCCCACAATCTGCAGTCACCTGACAGGGATCTGCATGGTGTATACGACCCCATAGAGACGAGCCCTGACCCCACGTCAGTCTTCTGCCTCCTCCTCCTCCTCAGTTGGGAAATGTGCACTTCTTCTTTCTAAGAATCTGTAAATTCTTCTAGGTAGATCTCATGGAGTCCGATCTCAGATTTCATCCTCCGGAGTTCACGGCACGAGATGAAATTCACTTTTGGATAACCTTGTATTGCAGTGTATAGTGTAAGTAATTGAGCATGCTCAGTTACATACAGCCGGGTCCTGCCAGGAGGCGGAACCCGGCACAGAGAGGAGCCGACAGCCTCGGGTCACTCGTCGGAACCCGGGGCTGAGGCAGGAGGGATCGGATCCCCCGATAAGCACCGCGGCGTGTAAGGGGTTAAACACCCGGGATCTGAGTTTTTCTAATCCCGGGTGTTAGTGCCGGGTCTGGGCTGTGATATCACAGCCCGACACCGGCACTTGCAGGACCCGATGTCCCAAAATCTTCTTCTGACGCGCCGCCGTAGAAAGGCGTACGCATCAGAAGAAGTACCCTTAATGACCGCCGTAAAAAGCCAATACGGCGGTCATTAAGTGGTTAAAACACCTATTAAAAACAGTATAACAAAAGGTGGTAAACATATGGTGGTGCACATCATGATCCAACATACAGTCATAAAGTATCTACTATCACCACATAAGACATCAACATCAAAATAAATATAATCGGCTGGCCAAAATTACACGGCATCAAAGATCTAAATGCATCTACATATTCAAAAAGCATACCAACCAGACTGCGTGTTGTATTGTACCAGAGGTGCCACCGCAGAACCCCGGCGTGCGTTTCACCATCTTTTTCTGGTATACTGTAGTATTGCAGTATATAGTATTAGCAATCGGACCCTGCAGGGTTAAATTACCTTGGAGGATCTACTATACACTGCAATACACTTGTATTGCAGTGTATAGTGTAAGTAACTGAGCATGCTCAGGAGGCGGAACCCGGCACAGAGAGGAGCCGACAGCCCCGGGTCACTCGTCGGAACCCGGGGCTGAGGCAGGAGGGATCGTATCCCCCGGTAAGCATACTGGGGGGGTCCGATCCACGGGGGACACACTTGCAAGCATGACCACGGCGCGTAAGGGGTTAAACACCTGAGATCGGAGCTTTTCTGATCCCGGGTGTTAGTGCCGGGTCTGGGCTGTAAGATCACAGCCCGATACCGGCAGTTGCAGGATCCGATGTCCCAAAATCTTCTTCTGATGCTCCGCCGTAGAAAGGCGTACGCGTCAGAGGAAGTACCCTTAATAACCGCCGTAAAAAGCCGATACGGCGGTCATTAAGGGGTTAATTAACCCCTTAGCACTCCGTGGCAGATATATCCGCCACAGAGTTGATGCCGGCTCAGCTCTGGATCGGAGTGTGCTCCAATCACGGATGTGTAACCAGTTAAATGCCGCGGTCAGCGGCCCCCCTAACCGTTTTTGGGCGGCGCCGATCTGGTCCCCAACACTGCCTGCAGGCAGTGCCGGTAAGAGATCTGAGTTTTTCTGATCCCGGGTGTTAGTGCCGGGTCTGGGCTGTAAGATCACAGCCCGATACCGGCACTTGCAGGACCCGATGTCCCAAAATCTTCTTCTGATGCTCCACCGTAGAAAGGCGTACGCGTCAGAAGAAGTACCCTTAATAACCGCCATAAAAAGCCGATACGGCGGTCATTAAGGGGTTAATTAACCCCTTCGCTCTCCGTGGCAGATATATCCGCCACAGAGTTGATGTCGGCTCAGCTCTGGTCAGAGTGTGCTCCAATCACGGATGTGTAACCCGTTAAATGCCGCGGTCAGCGCGACCACGGCATCTTACGTGCCTCGAGGGGGGGGTCTTTCCCCCACAATCGGCCCCCCTAACCGTTTTTGGGGGGCGCCGATCTGGTCCCCAACACTGCCTGCAGGCAGTGCCGGTAAGAAACACAAACCCCACATATATAGTATCACCGCGTCCATAACAATCCATAGAATAAAAGTAAATCATTATTGAGCCCATACGATGAACTCGGTTAAAAAAAAACTGTTGAAAACCCACCAAAAATTATCATTTTTACCTATTCAATCTTACAAAACATGCAATAAAAGGTGATCAAAAAACCATATGTACTCCGACATGATACTGATGCAAATTACAACATGTCCCGCAAAAAACAAGCCATCAACCAGCTCCGTAGCCAAAAAAGTAAAAATGTTCTGCCACTTGGAAGACGGCAATGCAAAAATGATAGATTTTTTTCCCCACATTACGGTTTTATTTGACAAATTTAGTAAAATGTAAGAAAAAATATTCATGTCTGGTATCCCCGTAATCGTATCGACCCATAGAATAAATATAACATGATTATTAGTCTATACGGTGAACACCTTCTACTCCTGCCCTCAAAAACGAGTTCCTAAATTTTTAACAATAGGGGATACTAACCCCAAAATGGTAACACTGGAAAAAGCATCTCGTCCCGCAAAAAAAAAAAAAAAAAAGTCACATGGCCCCAATAACGAAAAAGCGAAAATTTTATAGCCTGCAAAATGGGCCAATGAGGAAACTAAAATCCTGGAAGCTGCAGGTTCCTCCTTCCCTCACGCGCCTCTCTGTGCTCCAATAAAACAAGAAACAACCACATGTGGGGGGTCTCTGTACTCGGGAAAAATTGCAGAACAAATTGTATGGTGGATTTTCTCTTTATCTTTTGGAAATGTGTACATTTTAGGGTTAAGTGAACGTATAATCGACAAAATTTGACCATTCTAAATTTCACCTCCATTTTGATTCAATTACTATGAAGATCTCAAGGGGTTAACGATCTTCCTAAAAACAGTTTCTGATAGTTTGAGGGGTGCAGATTTGAAAATGGGTTGGTTATTTAGCGTGGTTTTAATGCTAAATATGTAAAATTTTATTCAAAACTGTATTTATCCCCAAAATAGTAAATTCTGAAAATACAGAAAATAGGAGAAAACACAATTTTGGAGAATGTATTGAGCCCCCACTAACTCTGTTCTTATACCAGTTTTCAGGGGGCTTCTATTTCCATGTGGTAGGTTTCCTCTAACAATTTTGGCAGCAGATATGAAATACAATGTTCCAGTGTTTTACTGTCCACCTTCCTGTGCTGCCACATTTTCTGTACAAAATTCTCACCATTTCATATTATTCTGCACATTGTTGTTTTTAGTACAAACATTTTACATGAATACATTGTTATTTGTGAGGTCATTCAATATATTCAGAGTGATTTATAGGCTTAATGTAGATTGTTATTGTTTATCAATCGGAGAAGAAAGTACAGGTGGTCCCCTACTTAAGAACACCCGACTTACAGACGACCCCTTGTTACAAACGGAGCTACAGTAATTTACTGTACTTTTGCCTTAGGCTACTATAAACAGCTGTAACAGTTATCACATGTTATATAGGACAGAGTTTTTACTTTCGGAAGCTGGAAAATAAGATCAGAGGAGCTGCTGACCCGGTAAAACTCCCACAATACCATCAAAACACACATCAGTCAATGTCAGTGCTCGACTCCTCAAAACGAATTATTCAGTCACAATGAGCGGTCTCAGCACCTGTCCTCCGTTACCTTGGAAGTTATCACAGGCGTCTGTAATTAAAATGTATTGTTCGTCCTGGTTCTTATGACAACCCAAAAAATGTTTTTAATCCAATTGCAACAGAGACCAAAAGAAATTTTGACGAGGGTTACAATTATAAAATATACAGTTTCACCTTACATACAAATTCAACTTAAGTACAAACCTAAAGAACCTATCCTGTACATAACCCGGGGACTGACTGTAACATTTGAAACCAGAGAATTTTTTGTTTTGTTACATTACAATAAGTTTTATACTTTGGAATATTTTTAATGCTGGGCATTATTTTCTTGTCTTATGTTTTAGGGCTCTTCCACGTTGGCATTCATGTTAAACTTCTGCTGTTTGCATTTTTGTTTGCTGTTGCATTTTGTCTCCGTTTAGTCTCTGTGTCCACAAAAAAAAAAAAAAACAGAAGGTTAAACATTGCTTTAACCCCTTCCCGATGCGCCGTACTAGTACCGGTGCATGGAGTCCTGGTGCATGGAGAGGGCTCACAGGCCGAGCCCTCTCCATAGCGGGTAAGTCTTTGCTGCATATTGCAGCAAAGACTTTCCGGTAACACCCGCGATCGGTGCCAGCACCGATCGCGGGTGTTCTCATCTCGATTGCCGCCGGGCGAACCTGATGCGGGGAAGGGACACATGCAGGATATCGGTGCGCACAAAAAATTCTTAGTGACTCCCCGCAATCGCATTATACACGGACAATACACTTACATGCACCAAGAAAGAAGAAGGGTGAAACTCCGGGACATGAGCGGGAGGGAAAGCGATCATGCAGGATATGGCACGCACGATTTAGTGACTCCCTGCACGAGCATTATAACGGACATTGTACGTACATGCACCAGGAAGAAGAAGGTGAAATCCGGGGACCTGAGAGGGGAAGCGGACACACTCAGGATTCGGGCGCACGATTTAGTGACCCCCGCACAAGCACATATACACGGACCAATGCACTTACATGCACCAGGAAGAAGAAGGTGAACTCCGGGGACCTGGGCGGGGAGGAAGCGACACATGCAGGATATCGGGCGCAGGGGGCGCAGGATCTTAGTGACTCCCCGCACAGCACATTATACACGGACAATGCCACTTAACATGCAACCAGGAGAAGAAGGTGAAACTTCCGGGGACCTGCGAGGCGGAAGTGACACATCAGGATATCGGGCGCAGGATCTTAGTGACTCCTGCACAGCACATTATACAGGACAATGCACTTAAATGCAGCTGGAAAAGAAGGTGGGTGATGAACTCCGGTGACCTGAGCGGGAAGTGACACAGGCAGGTATTGGGCGCAGGCTTTAGTGACTCCCGACAGCGCATTATACACGGGACCATGCACTCTACATTGCACCAGGAAGAAGAAGGTGAAACTCAGGGACCTGAGCGGGGAAGAGGGGACACATGCAGGATATTGGGCGCCAGGATCTTAGTGACTCCCGCCAAAGCGAATTATACACGGACAATGCACTTACTGGACAGGTAAAGACGAAGGTGAACTCCGGGGACCTGAGCGGGGAAGTGAACACATGCAGGATATCGGGGCAGGATCTTAGTGACTCCCGCACCAGCACATTTACATGGACAATGCACTTTACATGCACCAGGAGAGACGTGTGACTCCGGGGCCTGAGAGGGGAAGTGACACATGCAGGATATCGGCGGCTAGGATCTAGTGACTCCATGACACAGCACATTATACAGACAATGCACTACATCACAGGAAGAAGGAAGGTGAATCAGGGGGACCTGAGCGGGGAAGTGGACAAAGGCAGGATATCGGGTGCAGGATCTTAGTGACTCCCGCAATGCCCATTTATACACGGCCATGCACTACATGCACCAGGAAGAAGAGGTGAACTCTGGGACTGAGCGGGAAGCGGGACACATGCAGGATATTCAGGCGCAGGATCTTAGTGGACGCCCCGCCACAGCGCATTATCCACGAAAAATGGACAATGCACTTACATGCACCAGAAAGAGAAGGTGAAACTCCGGGGCCTTGAGCGGGACGCGACCCATGCAGGATATATGTGGGCGCAGGGATCTTATGACTCCCCGCACAGGCATTATACACGGACACTGCACTACATGCACCAGGAAGAAGAAGGTGAACTCCAGGGGACCTGAGCGGGGAAGTGACACGGCAAGGATATTGGGAGGCAGGATCTAGTGACTCCCCGCACAGCGCATTATACACGGACAATGCACTTTACATGATCAGGGAAGAAGAAGGTGAACTCCCAGGGGACTGAGGGGAACGAGACACATGCAGGATAACAGAGAGCAGAGGATCTTAGTGATCCCAGCACAGAACGCATTATCACCAGACAATGCACTTACCTGGACCAGGAAGAGAAGGTGAATCAGGGGACTGAGTGGGGAGCGACACATGCAGGATACCGGGCCAGGATCTTAGTGACTTCAGCACAGCGGATTATATACAACAATGCACTAATTTTTTTGACAGGAAGAAAGAAGGTGAAAATCCGGGGACCTGAGGGGGAAAGCGATTACATGCGCAGGATATTGGGGCAGGATATAGTTGACTCCCTGAACAGCGCATTATACACGGACAAGAGCTTACATGCACCAGGAAGAAGAAGGTAACTCCGGGGACCATGAGCGGGGAAGCGACACATCTCAGGATATCGGCGCACGATTTAGGGACTCCCCGCACAGACATTATTACAGGACAATGGCAATTACATGCACCAGGAAGAAGAAGGTGAATCAGGGGACCCTGAGCGGGGGGAAGTAAGTGACACAGCAGGATATCGGGCGCAGGATCTTAGTGACTCCCCGCACCAGCGCAAATTATAACACGAAACAAGGCACTTACATGCGAACAGGAAGAAGAAGGTGAACCTCGGGGACCTGACGGGGAAGTGGACACATGCAGGATATCGGAGTGCACGATCTTAGTGACTCCCAGCCACAGCAATATACACGGACAATGCACTTACATTGCACCAGAAGAAGGAGGTGAACTCCGCGGGACCTGACGGGAAGCGAACAGCAGGATATTGGGCGCAGGGATCTTAGTGGACTCCCCGCACAGCGCATTATACACGGACAATGCACTTTAAATTTGCACCAGGAAGAAGAAGGTTGAACTCCGGGGACCTGAGCGGGGAAGGACCCACATGCAGGATATCGGGTGCAGGATCTTCGTGACTCCCCGCACAGCGCAATTATACAGGACCAATGCACGTACTGCAACAGGAAGAAGAGGTGAAATCCGGGGGGACCTGAGGGGGGGAGGGGGGAAGTGAGTGGACTCATGAGGATAGAGGGCGCAGGATCTTAGTGAACTCCCCGACAGCACATTATCACGGACAATGACAATTACATGCACCAGGAAAAGAAGAAGGGAAACTACAGGGACCTGCGCGGGGAAGAAACACATCAGGATATATGGGTGCCCAATCTGAGTGACTCCCCGCGACAGCCATATACACGGACAATGCTGCACTTACTTTGCACCAGGAAGAAGAAGGTTGAAATCCGGGGACCTGAGAGGGGAAGTGACACATGCAGGATAAGGGTGCACGATATTATGAATCCCAGCACAGCGCATTATAAAGGACAGCATTACATGAACCAGGAAGAAAGAGGCTGAACTCCAGGGACCTGAGCGGGGAAGAGACACATGCAGGATATCGGGGGCACGATCTTAGTGAATCCCAGCGCAGCGCATATACACAGACAATGCACTATACATGCACCAGGAAGAAGAAGGTGAACTCCGGGGACCTGAGCGGGGAGGGAAGCGACACATGCAGGAGATCGGGCGTGCAGGATCTTAGTGACTCCCCGCACAGCGCATTATACATGCGACAAGCACTTACATGACCAGGAAGAGAAGGAACTCGGGGACTGAGCGGGGAGCGACACATGCAGGATATCGTGGCATGACCTGTTGAATGGCGACAGACTTCATCCTCGTCGGACAACGCACCTCGGGATGGGCAGGGACCGGGAAAGTAAAATGTGCCCCATTGTGTGCGTTGTTAACATGTTAGGTTAGAGCCATAAATTTCTATTGCTTTAAATTTAAAACATGTGTATGTTTAATAATGGATTACGGTTATCCTAAATTGTAACAGACTGTGATTATGAGAGCCACAAGTTGGACCTAAAATTTAAGAATTTGCAATCAAAAAATTTTCAGGCAGAGCAACAAAACAAAAAAAAGAAACCAAAAAAAAAAATCAATTTTGTGTTTCACGGCAGATTATTCAATGCTCAGAATATGGAACATCATCACCGGGAGTGTAACAATTAACCACATTTTTTGCATGATGAACCAAACAGTTAAAAAATAATAATAAAATACTTGGAACTTTACAAAAAAAATGCAACTTGATTGCTTAACTGCCGTTTGATACAAATAAGTTTGTTTGTTAAAAAAAAAATATGGCCATTCTGAAAACAAAAAAAACAATGAAAAGTCAGGGGCAACACATCACCTGAATGAAAATGTAACTGTATCACACACTGAAAACCCAGACCAATGTTGTTAAACCCCTTATCCCAACACTTAGTTTTCAGCTCAATGACAGACTCGATTTTTCAATCCGCCCTGTTCACGATTATAAATTGTTAGAACTTCGGAACGCTTGTAACCTATCCCGGTGAATTTTGAGAATGTTGTTCCGTGCCCCCATTGTACTTCATGTTAGTTATAAAAATTAAGTGATCAGTTGCGATTGCGGTTCTGAAAAAAGTGAAAATTGGTAAAAATTCTTCATTTTCCAAGTTTTGAATGTTCTGCTTTCCAGACAGGAAGTAAAACTACCCAAAACCTTGATAATAACATTTCCGGAATGTTGCTTTTATGCAATGATATTTATTTTATGCGTCCTCTCACTTTTCTAGGAGGTTATGAGCGAGGAACTTTAGGTGCGATTTTTCTAATTTCAGTAAAATCCCCAAAATCCCCAATGAGGGACAACTCCTCTTCCACGGACTTTGCGAGCCCTCAATAATTAGTAACACCCCATAACTGAACCACTATAGAAACGTCACCCTCAATGTAGAAAACAACTTCTAAGTAAGTCTATGAACCCTTAAGTGTTTCACATGGGTTAAAAAAATATGGACCTGCCATTTAGGAAATTAGGAATTTGGTTGGAAAATACAGTCATTTAGGCCAAAATGACAGTTTCAGAATTTTAACATTATATGAGGAACGCACTGCAACGCTTGTTGATGCCCAATTCCTACCGAGTAACGAGACCCCATATTGGTGGTGACGCTGTAGGGGCACGGCAGAGTATAGAATGAATGGGGGCGCCATTCACAGCAGATTTGATGTCACCATTGTACGGACCTATTAATTTTTTAAAATTTTGTTTTTGGGAATGCGATCATAGGAAGCTTATTTTTTACGGGATGAAGATTTACAATTATAAATAATTTTATTTGGGAGTCTTAAAGATTATCATGAGGATTTTAGTATTAAATATTTCAAGGGGGACAAAGCAAAAATCATCATTGTATTTTGGGATTTTTAGCATTTTTTCCCCCCGCTCACCGTAAATAAATTAATATTTTATTTTTCCTCTGGTCACTACGATTGCGGTGACACCTCTTTATATAGTTTTCTTATTTTTGCTCAATTTTCCTGAGCAAAACCTAAGGGGATTGGAGAAAATCGCATGTTTTAATATTGAAAACTTTTAGGGCCGAACTTTTGTATTTTTCTGTTGTCAAGATCTGGTTGTGGGCTTATTTTTTTGCAAAAACAGTTGTTTCTTTTCAGTCGTCTCATATTAGGGAACATAATTTTTTTGATCACTTTTTAGAACATTTTTTTGTGATGGTGTTTGATGAATTGAATATTGGGAAGTTTTTCGAGTTTTTTTTTTACGTTAGTTCACGACGGGTTCAATATTTATTTAGATTTATTGTACATATAATACGACGCGGTGATTGGGTGATACCAAATTGTACGTTGTATACACTTGTATTGAGTGTATCGTGTAAGGTAACTGAGCATGCTCAGTTACATACAGCCGGGTCCTGCAGGAGGCGAACCCGGCACAGAGAGGAGCGACAGCCCGGGGTCATCGTCGGAACACGGGGCAGCGCAGGAGGGATCGGATCCCCGGTAAGAACACTGGGGGGGGTACGATCCACAGGGGACACACTTGCAAGCATGGACCACGGCGTTGTAAGGGGTTAAACACCTGAGATCTGAGTTTTTTCTGATCACGGGTGTTAGTTTGCGGGTCTGGGCGTAGATCACAGGGCCGATACGGACACTTGCAGAACCGATGTTGTCCAAATCTTTTTCTGATGCTCCACCGTCGACAGCGTCCGCGTCAGAAGAAGTACCATTAATAAAACTGCCATAAAAAAGCCGATCGGCGGTCATTAAGGGGTTAATACCCCTTCGCTCTCGTGCAGATATATCCGCCACAGAGTTGATGTCGGCTCAGCTCTGTCAGAGTGTGCTCCAATCACGGAGGTGTAACCCGTTAAATTCCGCGGTCAGCCGACCCCACGGCATCGACGTGCCTCGAGGGGGGGGGTCTTTCCCCCACAATCGGCCCACTAACGTTTTTGAGGGGGCGCCGATCTGGTCCCCACACTGCCTGCAGGCAGTGACGGTAAGAGGGCTTCTATGACGTCATCTTACTGGCACAGTTGCCAGCCTATGCAAGTGCTAGGCTGACACGCTAATACCCGCAATACTGAGTTATTGAGAGTATTATCATGAACAAGCAATCAGATGATTGCTTTGTTCATGTCCATGGTGGGAAAAAAAAAAAGTGAAAAAAGTAAAAAAAAAATGTTATTCAATAAAAAAATAAAGTATAAATCAAATAAAAACGCCCATAAGCCCTATAACACATACAACGAGACATATAACTCAAAAAAAGTCTAAATCATAACAACACACCCACAATATAGTATCACCGCGTCCTAACAATCCATAGAATAAAAGTAAATCATTATGAGCCATACGATGAACTCGGTTAAAAAAAAACTGTTTGAAAACCACCAAAAAATTATCATTTTTAACTAATTAAATCTTACAAAACCATGCAATAAAAGGTGATCAAAAAACCATATGTAC
Organism: Engystomops pustulosus; assembly: GCA_019512145.1. Lineage (NCBI taxonomy): Eukaryota > Metazoa > Chordata > Amphibia > Anura > Leptodactylidae > Engystomops > Engystomops pustulosus. The sequence continues at coordinate 20,809 of WNYA01001398.1, forward strand.
TCAGACATGATACTGATGCAAATTACAAAACATGTCCCGCAAAAAAACAAGCCATCACCCAGCTCCCGTAGCCAAAAAAGTAAAATGTTTCGCCACTGGGAAGACGGCAATGCAAAAATGATTAGATTTTTTTCCCCACATTACGGTTTTATTTGACAAATTAGTAAAATGTAAGAAAAAATATTCATGTATGTATCCCGTAATGTATCGACCCAATTAGAAGAATATACATGATTATTAGTCTATACGGTGAACACCTTCTACTCCTGCCCTCAAAAAAGAGTTCCTAAATTTTTAACAATAGGGGATACTAACCCCAAATGGTAACACTGAAAAAGCATCTCGTCCCGCAAAAAAAAATGCAGTCAATGGCCAAATAACGAAAAACTAAAATTTATAGCCTACAAAAGGAGGCAACGAGAAAACTAACAAATCCGGCAGTGCAAGTCCCTCCCTCCATACTGCGCCTCGCGTGCACCCATAAAAACGTAACGGCCACGTGTGGGGGGGTCTCTGTCTCGGGAGAAGGAACGGCCACGTGTGGGGGTCTCTGTACTGGGGAGAATTGCAGAAAAATTGTATGGTGGGTTTTCTCTTTTATCTTTTGGAATGTTAAATTTTAGGGCTAAAGGAACGTATAACCGGCACAATTTGACCATTCTAAATTTCACCTCCATTTGATTCCAATTACTATGAAAGATCTCAAGGGGTAACGATTCTTCCTAAAAAACAGTTTTCGATGTTGAGGGGGCAGATTGAAATTGGTGGTATTATAGGGGTTTAATGCTAAATATGTAAAATTTATTCAAAACTGTATTTATCGCCCAAGAGTAAATTCTGAAAATCCGGAAATCGGACCTTCGATTTGTTAAGCCGCGTTTGACATCCCCCAAAATAAAATTATCCAAACATTAAAAATTATGAGAATGTAAGTAGAAATGGGAAAGGTTATTCAGAAATTATTTAGGGTGGTAAATCGATTGCCTGAAAATGTAAGGATTTCGAATTCAAAAAGTTAAAATTTTCAAAAAATAAAAAATTCATCATTTTTTCTTTTTTGGAAATAAATGCCAAAACTTATCAGCAAAATTTACCAGTAAAATGAAGCACAAAAGTGGGGAAAGAACATCTCAGAATCGTTTTATAATAACAGTGTCAAAAGTTATGAACATATAAAGAGACGCAGGTCAGAATCCCAAAAATCTGAGGAGAGAGCATTAGCTGTTAAAATGGCTGCGTCCTTAAGGGGTGTAACCTATTCTCCCATGAAAAACAAAATCATGAATGATTTAGAAAACTCTCCTATAACCTTCCACTGCGGCCCCCATGTAACATGAGACAATGCAGCTTTCCATTCCGCTTGTCTGAATTGTATCCTGTATGAGCAGCGATTGTACAGACTTTATCTTCCTGATCCCCAATCAATTCCATTCATTTGACATGAGGATTTATAACATTGTCACCATTTATTACAGGACAGTCACATTAACAAAATTACTTGTACTCGTCCTCGTTTACATACAATCCTCTGTTTACATGGCTCCCCGGCTCCTGTCTCCATCCTGTCTCCACATTTCCATAGTGTTACATGACTGCGCTGACAATGACAATGACAGGGACAATGACATTGTTTATAGGAGTCGTCCCATGAAAACTGGGTAAAGTGGACACCTGGGAAGCCACACAAGACCCTAAACTTCCTACTGAGCGGCCAAAATCTAATTTATGAAGGATCAGAATGAGAACAAACAGACCTTCCTCATTGGGTCCCTCTATTATAGGAGAAAACACAATTTTGGAGAATGTATTGAGCCCCCACTAACTCCTTTCTTATACCAGTTTTCAGGGGGCTTCTATTTCCATGTGGTAGGTTTCCTCTAACAATTTTGGCAGCAGATATGAAATACAATGTTCCAGTGTTTTACTGTCCACCTTCCGGTGCTGCCACATTTTCTGTACAAAATTCTCACCATTTCATATTATTCTGCACATTGTTGTTTTGTAGTACAAACATTTTACATAAATACATTGATATCTGTGAGGTCATTCAATATATTCAGAGTGATTTATAGGCTTAATGTAGATTGTTATTGTTTATCAATCCGAGAAGAAAGTACAGGTGGTCCCCTACTTAAGAACACCCGACTTACAGACGACCCCTTGTTACAAACGGAGCTACAGTAATTTACTGTACTTTTGCCTTAGGCTACTATAAACAGCTGTAACAGTTATCACGTTATATAGGACAGAGTTTTTACTTTTGGAAGCTGGAAAATAAGATCAGAGGAGCTGCTGACTCGGTAAAACTCCCACAATACCATCAAAACACACATCAGTCAATGTCAGTGCTCAACTCCTCAAAACGAATTATTCAGTCACAATGAGCGGTCTCAGCACCTGTCCTCCGTTACCTTGGAACAGTGATTTTCAACCTTTTTTGAGCCGCGGCACACTTTTTATACTTAGAAAATCCTGGGGCACACCACCAACCAAAATGACACTAAAACAGTCATATTATACATATAGCTAATAATATAGATTCTACATTTATTTTACTCTCTCAGGCCTCTTGCACACTAGCGTTGCGTTTCACGTGCGGGTGCAATGCGTGAAAAACTGTACGTTCTTTGGCTTGCGTTTTTGTTTCCATTTTTCCTGCAGTATTAGGTTTTTGCGTTTTCACGTGGCGTGTTGTTAGTTTTTTTTGCGTTTTCGGCGCCATTTTGATTTACGCGCGTTTCAATGGGCGAATCGCAGTTTTCAAAGGACCATAGGTTCAGGAATTAAAGGTGTTATTTAATTGAAAAATAGGTCTTTCTGTATAATGTGAACATTGCCAATCTAAAAATTCTTACCCTGTTCCGCCGCGCGTATAATTATCTCCGTACCGAAGTTACGAGATTGTGAGATAACAGTGAAGGAAGATGAATAAAATCATTTCACACAGTGACCCACGTGACCACAGGATCATTAAGATAAAAACACAGTGCAAAACACAGTGCAGATAGATTACAGATGTTCGGCGCATCTGCTGTACTTGTCGGGAGATACGCGCGGAACGCCGCGAACAAAATAGCATGAAGACAAATATATGTGTGTGAAGAACAAATTGCAGATGTTTCAAATACATCGCAATGTGTTCTTCACACACATATATATGTTCTTCAATGCTATTTGTTTCGCGCCGTTCCGCGCGTATCTCCCGCAAGTAAGCAGATGTGCCGAACATCTGTAATCTATTCTGCACTGTGTTCTGCAACTGTGTTTTTATCTTAAATATCCTGTGTTCACTGTTTTATTTCTATTCTTCACTGTTCTTCACTGTGTTTTATTAATAAATGATCGTGCGAGCAAGGGGAAATAATGTTATTCTGGTCACCTAGCAACCTTTACGTTTAAAACGCATTGCACTTGCAATGAGATTGCGGTGCAATGGTTCTTGATTGCATCTCCATAACTTAAATGGGGCCGTAAAAACCGCGTGACTCGCAAAAATAGAGCATGCGCGTTTTGACGCGCGTCAAACAACCAACCCAAGACGCACGCTTACACAAACCAGCTCATGGGAAAGACCCATTGAATACCAGAGGAAAGAGTTCAATGCGATTATCGGCGTCAAATGCACCGCAGAAATCTCGCCTGCTGAAAAAAACGCCATGGTTGAGTAAGGGGCCTCGTGGTGAAACTGTGCCTGTTTTCGAATAACCAAAAGTGATATCCGGCAGGAATGGTGGAATGAATGGAAAAGACACCGAAGCTCTCTCTCAACGTTCTCATTTCTCCCTGATTTTCAGTATTGGTTGCTGATTATTATGTGGCTCATATACTGCAGATAAAGGGGTAACAAATGGAAAGTCTATGCCATGAGGCTCGTATATTACTCGATATGGCCCTGGTACTTGTAGTACTCCAGCCTCAGACTATAGTATTTTCTCATTGTTATAAGCAGTATACTGCTGGAGTACTACAAGTACCAGCTCATATGCTGAGTATTCTGCCAACAGTTCATATACTCAGGTAAAAGCTCATATAGTCAGCATTATTGGCGGGCATTACCTTGGCGGTGGGCAAATGCGAGAGTCTCTCCGCTCTCAGGATGATGCGCCGGCCTCGGTGATGTCATTTTGTCGTGCGAGGTTCAAAGCTTGCGCATGTGTTATTGTACACGTCTCCTACATTGTAAGAAGCCGTGACTGCGCATCACTGCGCATTGCTGGGAAACAAAACACAGGGGGCACCATAGTTTGGGGAAATTTCCCCGCGGCACACCCGACCATGTGTCGCGGCACACTAGTGTGCCACGGCACACAGGTTGAAAATCACTGCCTTGGAAGTTATCACAGGTGTCTGTAATTAAGATTTTTTTGTTCGTCCTGGTTCTTATGACAACCCAAATTTTTTTTAATCCAATTGCAACAGAGACCAAAAGAAATTTTGACAAGGGTTCCAATTATAAAATATACAGTTTTGCCTTGCATACAAATTCAACTTAAGTACAAACCTAAAGAACCTCTCTTCTAGTAACCCGGGGACTGACTGTAACCTTTGAAACCAGAGAATTTTTTGTTTTGTTACATTACAAAAAGTTTTATACTTTGGAATATTTTTAATGCTGGGCATTATTTTCTTGCCTGATGTTTTCGGGCTCTTACACGTTGGTATTCATGTTAAGCTTCTGTTGCGCATTTGTTGCATTTTGTCTCCGTTCTTCTCCCCTTTGTCGATAGTTTTTTCTCTCTGTCCACAAAAAAAACTGAAGGTTTAACATTGCTTTAAAAACTGAAGTCTCATCAGTTGTTTTTGCAAACCCATAGACATCTATTGCCTTCCGTGATCCGCATCAGTAAAAGAAAAAAAACATTTTTCATAATTTTTTTTCGATAGACAACAGACCAGTAAAAAATAAAATGTGAAAAAAACCATAGAAATCAATGGCTTTGTGAGGCATCCGTGGAAACCAATTATATTTTATTAAATTTTTTAAATATTTTATAAATATTTTGTATATATTTTTTTTTAATTTGTCATTTTTATTCTACGGTGAAGGAAATGTAACAATTAGGAGATACAACACCGCGCAGGACATTTCTATTTGATTATTTGTTTTTATGTAAATTGGCAGTTAGTACAACAAAGCGATTAATGTATCCAAGACACAGTCAGGTCTCTGCCCCTCATTACCAATGCGCGGCCCCGCCCTGCCCAATAGTGGGGACCTCTTCTTATGATAATGAGGAGCTTAGTATCTGTCACTGAGAAGGTCAAGGTGAAAGGTGAAATCTGTAAAATAACCGACACTTGTACAAACTGTTACCAAATCAGGAAACATTTTGTTGCTACATTTCAAAACCAATAAAAAAATAATGACTGTTCCTTCAGCCTGGAAATAACGTTTCCATAAACTTACAATGAAATGTCAAGGTGAAAGGTGAAATCTGTAAAATAACCGACACTTGTACAAAAAAATGATAAATAATGAGGAAACATTTTGTTACATTTCAAAACCAATAAAAAAATAATGACTGTTCCTTTAGCCTGGAAATAACGTTTCCATAAACTTACAATGAAATAGTGATTGTGAATTTCTGGGTCAGATTGTAGATCATGAGGCTCGGTTTGGCAGCTACAAGGGGCTAGTGGCCAATACAGGCAGTCCCCAGGATACGTATAAGATAAGTTCTGTAGGTTTGGTCTTAAGTTGAATTTGTATGTAAATCGGACCTGTATATTTTATAATTGTAAATCCAACCAAATTCTTTTTGGTCTCTGTGACAATTGGATTTTAAAAATGTTGGGTTGTCATAAGAACCGGGATTAATAATAAATCTTCATTACAGACACCTGAGATACCTGTTATAGGTGATTATTATAGCCTAAGGGTGAAGACACACGTGGCGTTTTTGGTCCGTTTTTAGTTATTGCGTTTTCAGATCGTTAACAACGCATGCGTTTTTGTCCGTTTTTAATTGCGCAAATTCAGAAAAACGGACAAAAGCGCATGCGTTTTCAAAAAACGATCTGAAAACGTAAAAATGGCCCAAAAACGCCACGTGTGTCTTCACCATAAGGCTAAAGTACAGTAAATTACCAACATGCAGAGGTCCGTTTGTAACTAGAGGTTGTCTGTAAGTCGGGTGTTCTTAAGTAGGGGACCGTCTGTACATGGGCTGGATGCAAGATTTCAAAATAATTAGAGGTTGTAAAAATTAAAAAAAAAAAATTTAAAAAATCTGATGATTTCTTTGAAAAACAAACAAAAAATTTAAGTTATGGCTTCTGAGAAGCGGCAATGAAATGATAATTTTGACCTAAAAAGTGAAAAAATAACTTTACCCTCCACATTTTGCCCTAAAACTAGTTTATTTCTTCAAAAATGTGTTGAGATTAAAATGACACGTTGTGACATGGGGAGACGGCTCCAGGTCTGGAGATTCCTTCCTGCACTTTCTACGTAAACACTGATACAAGAGGGATTTCTATTGGAAATAACGTTTCCATAAACTTACAATGAAATAGTGACGGGATTGTGAATTTCTGGGTCAGATTGTAGATCATGAGGCTCAATTTGGCAGCTACAAGGGGCTAGTGGCCAATACAGACAGTCCCCAGGATACGTATAAGATAGGGTCTGTAGGTTTGTTCTTAAGTTGAATTTGTATGTAAGTCAGAACTGTATATTTTATAATTGTAAATCCAACCAAATTCTTTTTGGACTCTGTGACAATTGGATTTTAAAAATGTTGGGTTGTCATAAGAACCAGGAGTAACACTAAAGCTTCATTACAGACACTTGTAATATATGTTATAGATGATTATTATAGCCTAAAGGTGATGGCACACGTTCAGTTTTTCAGATACAGTTTTTGAAGCCGAAAGCAGGTGTGGATCATAATGGGTGAGACAAATAAGTGAAAGCTGCTCCTCCTCCTCCTACTTTTACTCCATTCCTGGTTTGGGCATCAAAAACTGCATCTGAAAGACTGAACCCTTAGGCTAAAGTACAGTAAATTACCAACATGCAGAGGTCCGTTTGTAACTAGGGGTTGTCTGTAAGTCAGGTGTTCTGCAAGATTTCAAAATAATTATAGGTTGTTAAAATAAAAAAAAAAAATAAAAAAAATCTGCAGATTTTTTTTGAAAAACAAACAAAAAAATTAAAGTTACAGCTTCTGAGAAGTGGCAATGAAAAGATAATTTTGACCTAAAAGGTAGAAATAACTTTTCCCTCCACGTTTTGTCCTAAAACTAGTTAATTTCTTCAAAAATGTGTTGAGATTAAAATGACATGTTGTGACATCGGGAGACGGCTCCAGGTCCTGGAGATTTCTTCCTGCACTTTCTACGTAAACACTGATACAAGAGGGTTTTCTATTTACCAAACAACAAAAAAATTAGCATTAACTGAAATGTTCCCGAGTAGTAAAAACATGAGTCTGGGCGAGGTGTTAGACACATGACAAGCCCCTATTCTAAGCGCAGAGATTGGGGAGGGGTCCGGGGGGGGGCCTCCTGCGGTGACAAATCAGTGGAAGTTTTGGAGATGTGATGGGGGAATATTGGGGCCAGTCAGATGGTAACGACCATAAACAAACAGCAGCATCAGCGCATGACGGGCCCCGGGGGGAACCATCAACTATCAAAGAGGAAAGTCACAGCTCAGCGTCATAAGAAGCAAATTAGACTCTAATATTCCACAGCTGTCAGAGAATTACAGATCAGTCTCCAGAGGAATCGCTACTTTATTATTTACTTACAGTCTCTGAAGTTGTGATGAACAAGTTACAATTATTGGGATGTTTTAGTAACATTGACCTCGCAACTAAATGTAAAAGTGAGACAAAAAGATCTTTGCTACAGGAGATGCTAAGAAACTTTTTTTGGATTTTTTTTGTTTTATACTCATAAGACACCCCTGTAATGGGGTCCTCATATTAGGGAAGGGGGGAAGGGGGGGGGGTACACAATTCTGATTTACACTTCTTTGGGGCCCATAGCAATAGAAAAACTATTGCTTGGGCCCCAGAAATACCATAAGTGCTCCGGACTACTGACCTCATATACACAGTCACATCTGTAAGTAAAAGAGTAAAGTTTAGGTTGGTTTTCTGCTATTCCAATATTTCAGAAACTTCTTTTCTTGCTAAAATAGAGAATTATGAGGCGGATACAACTTGTATCACATCCCATTTAATTCGTTAAACCTCCCATGAGGAATCAGAAGTAGATGTGATGGTGGGTTCCTCCTCCTGCCCCAATTTGTAATTTAATAATCCAGGGAATTAGCTTGTTAAAAACTTTATTAAAGTAATATGTAAATTACCTGCAGGGGTTACTGGGGCGTGGAGTAGCCTTAGCTCCCGATGCCCGGCCGGGCTAGGACACGCCCCCCTGTAGGCTCTGCAGCTAATTTCCATACTACTAATATAAAGTTTTTAACAAGTTAAAATTAGGTTCCAGGATTATTAAATGACAGATACAATCAGATACAATGTAACAAGTGTCTTCAATCCAAACATCAAAGTTCTAATGACAAAGTACTTCTATAGAACTCGCCATTTACTTCTTGTCTCTAACAATGGGAGGGATCAAGAAATTTCTTATCTGGGAAAAGATTTATAGAGATTTTGCTGGATGGAAGGTGTCAAGATTATTGGGGCAAATTTAAGTTGTAATTCATTACTCTGCCTGATCTAAAAAAGCTTTATTACCACGAGAAAGTTCTAAAATTCTGCAAACAATTTACATAAATTTTGGGACATTCTGAAAACAAACAAACAAAAAAAAAGGATTAAACTTTATTGCTACAAACTCCAAGAACATAATGAATAGTTAGTTTTTTTCTCGAGAGAAGCTTGAAATATAGAATCATTTATTACATTTGATCTCCACGCTGTCTCCACGCCAGGAGACTATTCCGCTCTGCAGATTGGACGCTCAAGTTTTTTGCTGCAAAATAGACTTAGATAAATCCCCAAGTGCTGGATGTTATGTTATTGAGAATATGGTGATAAAATGGTGAAGATCATTGGAATTTTATGAAATTTGGAAGTTAAAAAAAGTTTAATTGGATCACAAGGCAAAGATTTCATTGATTGTACAATTTTCAGTTCAAGAGGTCACAAAACCTGTAAGATCACTCATAGTATTAACTGCTGCACAGGGGGGTCATTTATTATGCTACGTGTCCCTGTAACTGGATCTATGTGGGGATGACGTCCTGTGAGCGGAGGAGAAGGACAAGGAAGCGCATGTTGAGCATTGAGGGGGCGAAGGAAGAGGAAGACTTCACAAACTTGAAGATGATACCGAGGCTCATCAAGGAGAACCACAAATGTGACCGTAAAGGGTTTAACCAGTTTGCATTCTATGATGTACAATAAGTCCTACATGGAGACAATGGTTTGGAGAATCTTCTAATCTACATAATTGGGAGACTATACAGTATCTGGTCACCGCGTTACATTGTGCGGTTGCCCCGGGTGACAGTGATGTCAGATGTCAGTGTTCTGGTGACCGTTTCCTCTCTGTCTCGGATTATCATGGGACACATCTATGGGAAGTCCATGTGCACCAACATATGGAAACTACACAAGAAATCACTAACCAAATCACATCGGAGGTTTAGAATAATAGATTAATGATTATCTGCAATAATATAAATTATCGATCACTTTAGGTTTTATTTCTACAACTCAGGTCCAGTCATATACATTCTGCCGAAAATTCCCAAAAATCCGACCAAAGCACCAGACGGCCAATAGAGTCTTCAACATATTCCCTCTCCTCTCCCTTTCCCACCTTTGCCAAGAAAATTCTTACACCTTAATCAAATGTATTCCGTCTTTTCTATTGGACACAGAAAACTTCCAGATATCCAGAGCGTCTCCCCAGGAGTCACCAAGGATGTGTCCGGCTTAGGTGCAACATCTAAAAGGTACTAAGGCAGTTTCCCGGATGCTGACTTACTCCCATCACACTCCACAAGTTGTCCGATTGTGCATTGAGCCCCTCACACTCATTGTGGGGGATAATAAGAATCCTGGAGAAAGTCATTATCTCCAAATAAAAGGCACCGCTATGGGGTCCAATGTGGCGCCTCCATATGCTCATATCCACAAATAACCTCTTTCATGATTATTATTTTGTGGAAAGGATATCTAGACAACCTCATTTTCATATGGGCGGTGCCTTGGTGTCTTCCTTTACTTTTGATACCAAGGCACATCAAGGAGAACCACAAATGTGACCATAAAGGTTCTAACCAGTTTGCACTCTATGATGTACAATATGTCCCAAAATACCTATACTGTGTCGGAGGATAATAATACGCTGGCCTCAGATACCGAGTCCGCTAGCAGGGATAAAAGGGACCTTAGGACTTCTGCGGAAGTAGTAACTGGGGCTTGTATGGAAGAAGTGCCTGAGACATCGACTGTCCCCACATGGATAAACCCAAATAATTACACCCTCAAATCCCCAACTTCATGGGCAAACCTGGAATACAATTTGACTCGTCAGGTCTAAGAGTAGTGGGCTTTTAAAATTTTTTTCCTTCCGTGAGTTTTTGCAATATGCTGAGAAAACACCTAGCGCCCCCCAGAGATGACCCCAGGTATGATCAGTTAGTTATGGTCAGGCCCATCCTAGAACATTTTAGGGCAGAGTTTATCCCCGCAAAACACGTGTCCATAGACGAGTCCATGGTAAAATTTAAAGGGAGACTTCAATTCCGCCAGTACTTGCCGAATAAGAGGCGTGGCATGTTTACTCACATCTTGCACTGAACTTCTATTAGACATCGGTGATATCATCAGAAGATGAACTTTATATTCGCACCTTATCCCTGACATTCTAACAAGTGAAGTTACAGGTCCAAATTATAGGACATGTTCCGCTCCTCTGACTATACAGACAGGTGACACTCGGAGGGTTAATTTACCTTCTGTAGTCATATCACAACTGAACTCCACCCTCCTCCATGTCACTGTACAGAGAAGAACACATTGTCATGTAAAATAACCTCATTAAGTGGTTACAGGACCATGGACACCACCACCTCCTCGTGATCTTTCATCATTGTCCTTTTCTAGGGTTTTGCCCTAATATTAGTCAAATTTAATTTGCACAATGTCCATTATTTCTAGAGAAAAGAAGGACACAGCCGCGTACATGTATCACATCTACAGGAATTCCTAAGACCCGAGGCTGTCTAGTTTTAATTAGCGCATTGTAATGAATGAGGAGGAAAATCCCCATATACTGCCATACTGTAGACTCCTAAGGGAGTCAGAAAACTAGTAAAAATTAAAAAAAAGTTAAAAAAAATAAATTCTAATTAACCCCTTACTGATATGTGACGAAATACTACTTCACATAACCGGGTGCATGGAGACGGCTCAAAGGTGAGCCCTCTCCATAGCCAGTAAGTCTTTGCTGCATGGGCACCGCCATCTTTTTGAGGATCGTCGCTCCTCAAAAAAAAACTAAAAATTCTAATCACCCCCATTTCCCTAGAACTGATATAAATAAACAGTAAAAATCATAAACACATTAGGTATCCCCGTGTCCAAAAAGGCCCAATCTATCAAAATATGATAACGGTTTTTCACTGCGTTTAACCCCGTAACGAAAAATTGCAGCCAAAGTAAAAAAACTGCACTTTTTTTGCCATTTACAATTTTTTTTTTTGAACTTTGAAAGGTCGTAGAGTTCTAAAAATGATAACATTGTAAACATCATCAAAAGCCGCAAAAAACGACACCTCCCAAAGCTCCGTACACGAAAGTATAAAAAAGTTATTAGTGCCAGAAGACGGCAAAATCTAAAAAAAACATTTTTGTACAGGAGGTTTTCATTTTTGTAAATGTATAAAAACATTATAAAACCTATACAAATTTGTTATCCCCACGATCGCTGTGACCCAAAGAATAAAGTAGACATGTCATTTGGGGCACTCAGTGAAATCCGTAAAATCCAAGCCCACATGAATACAGCACAAATGCGTTTTTTTCACTGCATTTGGAATTTTTTTCCTGCTTCCCAGTACATGGCATGGAATTAAATTAAAACCATTTTGAAATGCAATTTGTCACGCAGAAAACAAGCCGTCACACAGCTCTGTACATGGAAAAATAAAAAAGTTATAGATTTTTGAAGGTGGGGAGTGAAAAATTAAAACGCAAAAACGAAAAAGGGCTGCGGCGTTAAGGGGGTTAAAAAAAAACAATTCAAATCGCCCATTCCCTAGAACTGATATAAATATAAACTGTAAAAATCAAACACATTAGGTATCGCCGCATCCAAAAATGCAGATTTACCAAAATATAACAACGTTTTTTCACTGCGCTTAACCCCGTAACGGAAAATAGCGCCCAAAGTCGAAAATGGCCATTTTGAAAAATATAAAAAATTCTATACAAAGTGATCAAAAGGCAGTAGAGTCCTAAAAACGGAAGCATTGAAAACGTCATCAAAAGTCATGTAAAAAATGACACCACCCACAGCACCGTACACTGAAGTATGAAAAAAGTTATTAGCGCCAAAATACATTTTTTTTTATTTTATTTTTTTGTAAATGTAGGAAAACATTATAAAACCTGTACAAATTTGTTATCCCCGTAATCGTACCGACCCAAAGAATAAAGTAGACCTGTCATTTGTGGCGCACAGTAAAATCCGTAAAATCCAAACCCACAAGAATTTGGCGCGCAAATGCGCTTTTTTCACCAATTTCACTGCATTTGGAATTTTTTTTCCTGCTTCTCAGTACACGGCATGTTATAATAAATACCGTCACTATGAAGTGCAATTTGTTACGCAAAAAACAAGCTCTGTATGTGTAAAAATAAAAAAGTGATAGATTTTTGAAGGTGGAGAGTGATAAATGGAGGGGAGTAAAAAAGTGATTAAAAAAAACACAAAAAAGGGCCAGTTCGTTAAGGGGTTAAAAATTGAAAAAAATTATTTCAACCTAAAGGTCGAGAATAACTTTACTCAAACAGATTTTTCTTAATTCAACAGTTACATTTTACTAATGACATGTTGTGACGTAATAACGTTGTGACATCGGGAGACGGCTCCAGGTCTGGAGATTTCTTCCTGCACTTTCTACGTAAACACTGATACAAGAGGGATTTCTATTTACCAAACAACAAAAAAATTAGCATTAACTGAAATGTTCCCGAGTAGTAAAAACATGAGTCTGGGCGAGGTGTTAGACACATGACAAGCCCCTATTCTAAGCGCAGAGATTGGGGAGGGGTCCGGGGGGGGGCCTCCTGCGGTGACAAATCAGTGGAAGTTTTGGAGATGTGATGGGGGAATATTGGGGCCAGTCAGATGGTAACGACCATAAACAAACAGCAGCATCAGCGCATGACGGGCCCCGGGGGGAACCATCAACTATCAAAGAGGAAAGTCACAGCTCAGCGTCATAAGAAGCAAATTAGACTCTAATATTCCACAGCTGTCAGAGAATTACAGATCAGTCTCCAGAGGAATCGCTACTTTATTATTTACTGATGGAAAAGGTTTTAATTCGTTTGGCACCTGAAAAGTCACAAAACATCTGTCTTGACACATTTAGGAAAACTTCAACAGACACAACCACCGGGTAACTTCTTAAGACCTTGGCATAGTCACAAATAGGCACCTAAGAAGTCCCAAAGCCTGCAAAAAGAAGAGAGAAAAATGTATCAAAATAAAGATACATGTTCCCTACTGATTCCTCATTATGTGGCTGTGAGATAATAAGGTTACAGCTAAAACTTCATGTGGATGATAAACCGACGCTGGTTTGGGGCTATTCATCAAATTGTTTTAAAACATCAACTATTGTTACATATTGATCCAACTATGGGTAAGATTATCTGATGGCTGTAGGATTGTTTCGAGGAGAGGAGTCACATTATACAACCGTTTAGAGATGAGTGCCCAAAATGAGACCCAAAAACGCTATCTTTTCCCAAAGTGCCAACACGGAAATTTAGGCAGTAACAAACTTATTGCTACCAGAATCTTTGAGCTCCAATCCGACCCTATCCACGCCTTCTCACTTTTTCGGACAGGACCAGGACGCACAGGATGGGTCACTTTAAAATAGCAGTGCCCTACTTGGACTGCCGGAGACTGCAGGAAAGTGCCATGTCTGGCAAACTCTGTGCCTGGGAGACAGTCAGCGTGCCCACAGAGATACCTCAGAGAGCCATCGCTGGCACCAGTGCCATAGGTTCGCCACCACTGCAATAGGTTGATATTTTCTGGGCTTATAGAGGTGAACCTAGACCAGTGGTGGTGAACCTATGGCACAGGTGGCACTCCGAGCTCTTTCTGTGGGCACCAGGTCCATTGCCCCAGCGCACCAGACAGAATTTTCCTGCAGTTCCAAGCAACTTAAAAGATGCGGCTTTCCGTCATATTTTGATACTTACTTGGGACTGTAGGGAGAGGGAGAATGAGTAGACAGGGCCGAATTATCCTTGGAGGACCTCCTGCTGGACCCATGATTCCCTGTGTACAGAGGGAGACTGGAAAGAAGCTACAATGATAAAACTCTTACATCTTTCTATTGTGTTGCTGTCCACAGGAGGCCAATATCATTGAAAGTTGTTGAACAGGGAGCAATAAGTGACTGCTTTAATTTTTGGTTGGCGCCTCGCAAAAAATAAGGGGGGTTTTGGGTTTCTTTTTGGGCACTCGGCCGCTAAAAGGTTCGCCATCACTGCCCTAGACTATGTATGGCTTGTTCTGAAGTGACACCGTTGATAGAGTTTACCAGCCCAGTGGATGGTAAGATCTATAGAATGAAATCACATATCGCATGCAAATCCACAAACGTGTTATGTCATATTAAATGTAATTCATGTGACAACTTATATGTAGGTTGTACTGTTAGGAAAATTGAAACTAGAATTTTAGAGCATCTAAATGTTATAGCCAAACCCAGTGGGAGTGATGTATCCGGCGCTTCACGACACTTTATGCATGAGCAGAATAGTAACACTAAGGATTTTTGTGTTTTTGGACTGGAGAAACTCCAGGAGGGGTCCAGGAGGAGTCTGATACAACACTGGTTACTGAAAATAGGATTTTCCTATTAGACTATTACATTTGAACAGATTTGGGGTCCGCGGCTGGCGTTCCGGGGGCTACACTTTTTATAGATTGTGTCAGGCAACAGTTTAATATGTTAAGTAAAAAAAAAACTACTATCCAACATCTACTGCTACAATTGTGTGTAGATTCTACCTCGTGGCCAAGTTTGGTGCTTCATTATTTGCATTGTTCTTTCTTTGCTGCGTAGGGGGGGGGGGGGGGGGGGGGGGTTATAGGTCATATTGGGGATATTTTTCTTTTTTGTTTTAATTTTTATTTAAAAAAAAAATGGAAAATGTCTGGATTTAAACAAAAAAAAAAAAAAATCAAAACCATTTCCTAATTTTACCTGCGCTGTCAATTATTCCATTACAGTCAATTAGAGACGACAAGTACGTGTTTTGGAACAGTCACTGCCACATCTAGAGACGATTTTTGTTCACTTCACAAAAAAATTCTCGAATTTAAAAAAAAAATAAAAAAATTAGAAGATGCATCAATGTCCTTCACAATGACTGGTGCACTCTAATATGAAAGGGGGGGGGGTCTCTAATTGTCTTTTTTTTAAAAAAAAAAATGTTACATTTTTATTACTTTCATCAAAATGTTAAAGATCATTCAAAATTACAATAAATCTGTTACAAAACATTCACAGATCTTCTGCTTGATAAATGACTTTCGGAAACATTACAACCTTTATACCCATCCCCCCCCCCCCCCCTAACCCAAAACAAAAAAAAAAAAAACACTCTTCGTGACGGTCTTCCCCTCTCTTCTCAGATCTTTGATTCCTTCCAGATCGGCGCTTCCATACAATCAATTCTTATACTGGATTCCTATCTACTGATTTTCCCCACTAGGTTCCGCCAATGGTTAATATTATACAAGATTTTATTGTATTAAAAGTATAACATACGCCCCTCGCAGGGGGATCTCATAGAAGTTATATTAGAGGGAAACATAACCAACAACTGTATTGAACAAACTGTGAATGGGGAAGAGGGATGGGGGGAGGGCAAAAATATCCATTTTTTTTTAACTCCTTTCCAGTCTTTTATCAAAATCCGGCGGCCCAGAAAAAGCTGTTTTGATACTAATATTTTTTTAAAACCTTTACTAAGTTACTAACTCGGCCGTGTAACCCAGAAGGCCCACAATTGCTGCGAACGGCAGGTCCAAACCAATATTTTTCTTAATGTCTGCAAAGATTTTACGCCAGAACAATGACGACGGGACAGAACCACAACATATGGGCGATATCCGCTGGCACGGGGGCAACACGAATCTGTTCTCCATCCTATTTTGAATGTTATATATGGTGAATAATACACTCTATACAAAATATTAAAATGTATACAGGCGGTCCCCTACTTAAGAACACCCGACTTACAGACGACCCATAGTTACAAACGGACCTCTGGATGTTGGTAATTTCCTGTACTTTATCCTTAGGCTACAATAATCACCTATAACAGGTATCACAGGCGTCTGTAATGAAGCTTTAGTGTTAATCCTGGTTCTTATGACAACCCAACAGTTTTAAGATATAATTGTCACTGAGACTCAAAAAAGTTTTGGCTGCTTTTATGAAATTTATACAATTTTTACAATTATAAAATATACAGTTCCGACTTACATACAAATTCAACTTAAGAACAAACCTACAGACTCTTATCTTGTCCTTAACTAAATCTTTCCTAACTTTGGACTTTACTGCATGTAATTTACCTAAATTCAATCAAATTTTAATCAAAATCTTTAATCTTCTAATTAATCTCTAGTTCTAAAGGGCCAATGTGATGGATATTCTGCAATTATCCAATGCGAGTCCAATGAGTTGAATTGCCATTATATATATATAACATATACACACACATATATCTATCGTGTATATCATCATTACCTATGTGTATGATGGTTGTGGATGCAGCAGGAGAAGATACATGGTATACACACAGTATATACATGCTATATACATGACAAAACACATTTACAGATGGTTCCCACCCATCACCTGGACCTTGTGTGAAGGCTCCTTGTTATTGTTTATACGGATAGGGGTTGAGGTGTTACCTGCAATTGGCTCCTCTTGTCCTGGGGGGCATTTACATAACAAAGTCATAGGTGGGGTGACCGGCACTTATCAAGACCCCATCCTGGCCCAATGTCACATCAGATTTAGTATTGGAATCTGAAGACACGAGGAGGACATGGCCTTCCCTTTCCATCCCTGGGAAACTCCCTACATGTCCCCACCGGAGCTCCCCATGGTGGAACGCATAATGGAAGAACCCAATGGGGGAACTACTACAGAGGTGGAGACTAACATCCCGCGGGAGCCCGACTCCACAGGGGACCAGAAGAAAAAGACTGGGAAGAAGAAAAACTACCAGCGATACCCTAAACCTCCGTACACCTACCTGGCCATGATAGCGCTGGTCATACAGAACTCCCCAGACAAGAGGCTCAAGCTCTCCCAGGTAAGAGGGGGACACATGGGAGAGTGAACTGCTTTGGCTTCTGTTGTGCCGCTCTTGGTGTTGAGGGGCTGTCGTTAAGGTTACGTTTTTTACTTTGGACATGCAACAAAATATCCACCTGTGGGAGATCGTCTCCAACATTCTAGGCAGTGGGGTTCACATTTGACTAAACGATCCTAAAACTGAACGTTTTTTCCTTATTAAATATCAGATTCTACAAGAAGTCGGCTCCTTGTTCCCCTTTTTTAAGGGCGATTACAAAGGATGGAAGGACTCGATCAGACACAACTTGTCTTCCTGTGAATGCTTCAAGAAGGTAAGAACTCACCAAGTGCAATGTTCTCACTGTATGACGACTCTGTATATACATACATTTGCTTTAAGACCCTTTTACTGAAGATTATTGTGTAGCGGCTAATGTGACGTAATGTCTCCTTCAACAAAAAATAAAAATCACCTAATTATGCAACCAAAATAAACCTAACATAACTTTTAAAATGTATTCGAAAGGAGTATGGTGAAGTATCAGTATCCTGAAGCTTCAGATACACCAGCTATGAGGAGAGGTCCTTGGCCTTGAATCCCCAGGTACCTTATTGTGTTGTCCCCTGATCTGCTATCACACAGATATAATGTACAGATAGGAGAGGTCTGACCTTAGGTCTTCAAACAAAGGCCGTGTCTGTGGACTATGGAAGACCCAACATGTTGTGATCCAATCCTGCTTGAACCCACTGGTTGTTACAAGATGAGGGATAGTTTGCCATTCATCCCCCCCCCCCCCCCCCGGCTCTCTTGCTATACGAGTGACTCGGCACCGTTGGACATGAGGCAGCGGCTTTACAGATTTCATTAAATGAAGGGGTTTTTTTCCGATTTTTCTAGTTTGGGCCAAACATGTCACGTCCGGATGGGAATTTGATTCCTAACTGACACCTACCCCCTGTCTTGACTATACTTCTGACCCAGCCCTGAAGATAGACCAATAACTCTCTGGTCGGAGAAGATGGCTTGTTGCCTTAGGGCATAATTGGGGTAGTGACTTCTTAAGGGTCACATAGACCTTTGTCTGTTTGCCACAAGGGTTTCTTGACTCTGCGTTTTGTGACGTCTGATCGTGTATGTCATTGTGTAACTCCTGCAAAAGAAACAAGCAGGACTGGATCAGGACAGGTTGGATCTTCCATAGTCCACAGACACAGCCATTGTTTGAAGTCCTAAGGTGAGATCACATCAGGGGACAACACAATAAGGTAGCTGGGGATTCAAGGCCAGTGTTGGAGAAAGACCCCTCCTTTTATGTGGTGTATTTGTAGCTTTAGGACACTCTTATACTTCACCACACTCCTTATGGACCATGGACCGAGGCTTTCGATAGGAGAAAGTGGTAGAGATACATTAATTTCCACAGTACAAGGTGAGGAGACTAAATACAAGTGGTGTCATCAGTGAGGATTTTGTTCTTCTGATCAAAGATCTGACATTTAAATATAAAAAATCTTCAAATATATTTTTTAAGTTAAAAAACCCCAAATATATAATCTTTTCATCTATTTGTATTTCAGGTTCTGAAGGATCCGCACAAGCCGCATGCTAAAGGAAACTACTGGACAGTGGATGTGAGTCAGATTCCTCTCGATGCCATGAAGCTGCAGAACACGGCGGTGACCAGGCAGGACGTCTACCCACATGACCTGGCCCCGTACATTCTCCATGGATGTCCCTTCCGGCCCTTAGATCCACGTAATCCCCATCCTGGAACAGAAGTCAATCCATTTAGGACAGAACCAGAAGCCTCCGCTCCGGCCAACCCTTCAGTGTCTGACCCAGCGGTGTCTTTCCCATCCATCCTATGGAACCTTCCCACCTCCTATTCAAAGTGCGTCGCCCCCAACGTGGTGGCCCCTCCGAGTGTCCATCCGCTCCTCCTGTATGCCAACTTCCCATCCATATCCCTGTGTAACTATGTGCCGCCCCCTACAACTAGTCTCCAGTACCAGGACAGGAGGGAGGCCTTCACCTCCAGCCTCCCCCCACAGTTACCTCTCCCACCGCAGCCTCTGGAGATAAGAAACCCGTCTATAGATTTCCCCCCCCAACAAAACCGTGTTTGACATCCCTGTATACCCCCCACACCCGGGGTACATGTCCCACCAGGGCCTGTACAGGGATCACATGGCACACAGTGCCGGCTACCCTGGCTATATGTACCCGGGCTACTAAATGTGTGGAAGAGCGGCTCGTGTATATACATCACCTGTGTCTTGTGTGGGAGGAGCCACTCCTGTATATACATCACCTGTGTCTTGTGTGGGAGGAGCCGCTCCTGTATATACATCACCTGTGTCTTGTGTTGGAGGAGCCGCTCGTGTATATACATCACCTGTGTCTTATCTGTGTACATAATCACTTCTATCACCGAATACTTTTATTTATGACTTGGCATTTTTATATTTTCACTTAATAAATTGCATTTCACAATGAACAGGTATCATCGATGCTCCTTCAGGTGTACACGAGACACTACTAACACACAGCAGTGAATCTTCTACATTGTGTACCCTGAGGGCTGTGGCTGAGTAATGTTAGGGACCCTGCAGGATGCAACAATGTGACGGTGCGTTCCAAAAGCCACAACATTTTCTCTACAGCCAAATATCAGGAAGTGATTACAGAGGGATAAGATTTATTTAGAAATACAATTTTGGGGACAGTGAATAAAACGGAACCAGTTACAATTCTCTCGTATACACAATGGCGCTTAACCCACAAATCTTTGCGTTTTCATCTTTCTCCTTCCAAAAGCCGTAACTTTTTAATGTTTCTGATTGCATCGCTGTATGAGGCTTATTATCTGTGAGACAATTTGTACTTCCTCGTGACCGTAACTAATATACCGTACGATTCAACAGATAGCAGGAAAAATATTACAAATGTGGAACTGAAACAAAAAAAGGTTCCGGCTCTGATGATATTTACACAGAACTCCTATTTCCTCAAACTGAACAATATTAGTAAAAAAAATTAAGTGGTAAATGGGCAAAAATCAGCTGTTTAGGAAACGACTACTATTACCTACTTAAGGCCATCCTACTTACGACCCCTAGTTACAGACGGACCCCTCTGCCCCCTGTGACCTCTGGTGACCTCTCTGGATGTTACTATAGTCCCCGGCTGCAATGATCAGCTGTAAGGTGTCTGTAATGAAGCTTTATTGATAATCCTTGGTCCCATTACAGCACAAAACTTTGAAATTTTTTTGTTTTTTTTGGTCTGTAGTAACAATAATAAAATATACCAGATCTGACTTGCATTTAAATTCAACTTAAGAGCAAACCGGGGACTGGCTGTATTGTAGGATCGGGAAACTTGACCATTACGTGTAATTGTACCTAATGCCGTTCTGAGTCATTTAAATTAATTTAAGTACAAAACTTGGTTTCAGCTCAACTTCTTATAGAGCCTCATTCACACAGAAGAAGGACAGCACCTGCTCCGACTGCTTCTATGTCTATATCAAGGAAAATAGTAAAGAATGAGAAGAACTTCCTATATTCACACCACACCGGTCTATCTGCACTCAGAAAACAAAATCTTCCGATCCGATCTGTCCGCGCAGACTGATAACTCCTGGATGACACTATAAAGACTGAACACAGTGCAGGTAAGCCAAATACATTCAATAGGATTACTTTATTAAAATAGACTCACAAATATTCTATATTAAGATACAAGTCGGGACGACCAAGTCAGATCGGCCGCTATTTATATCAGGAGTCTCATTAATAAAATACTCGTCCTCATTTACATACAATCCTCTGTTTACATGTGTCCCCGGTCTCCTGTCTCCACATTTCCATCCTCTTACAACCCTGCGGTGAGGAGAAGAAGGAGAAGTTTATAGGAGTCGCCTCATGAAAACAACTTCTGGATGTAAAAGTTTTCTGAGCTTTTAGCCGATACCAGGGGCCAGAAACTTCCTACTGAGCCCCTCAAGTCCGTGTCCATCATCCAACACATGGATGGCATGTGTTGGTTTTCTATTTTTGGGATCACAAGTGTTGGGTCCCTTTATTTTTTTTTTTAGCACACCTTTATCTAGTAGAAAACTAGATTTTAAGATTTTATCCCCCCCCCCCCACTTATTCATTCCTTATCCCGGATTTCTGCGGGATATCACTTCCGGAGTGGTGGTTTTCTTCCACTTTTCTCCCACCAGGTATGACACATGATGATGAGTATATATACTCGGTGATGATGAAGTATCACTGGGGATTAACCCATGATGTACTGCCATCCCCTATGCAAGGGGTAGCCCTCATGTGATGACACATGAAAAGCAACGAGTATAGTAAATCTGCTGCTCGGCATACAAGAGCATTGCTATCGCCTCGGTCTTCAAAAGATCCAGGGATCTGCCAATGATAGGGACCACACACAGAGGACACCCATGGGGACCAGTGTTATATAGAACAGGTCTGGAGTTTTTTCCACAGAGCAGTGAAAATATGTTCATGTGCACGGGAGGATTTAAAGGGAACTTGTCAGCAGGCGAATCGATATGAAACCACAACAAGTACCTTGTGTGGCCGGTTGCACGTGTGCTGGACATGTCTTTATAAATTTAGAACACTGTCTGCAGCCCGGAAAATTTATGGTGGATGTTTTGCTTCCAGTCAGGGGGGTGGGGTCCCGGAAAAAGCAGTCATGGAGGCGCCAACCCTCATGGCTGCATCTATACATAACTGCGCCTCCTCATCTCCTCTGCTTCGTGTTCTCTCCTTGGCCTGGCGCGGTCTCGTGTCAATTCTCGCGCATGCGCAATGCACCTTCCTCTCTCCGCGTACACGCAGGGTCGGATAAAGATTACAGGGAGATTAGGAGGTGCAGTTATATAAAGATGCCACCGTGATGATTGGCGCCTCCTTGACTCCTATGCCCGGAACCCCCTGACTGCCAGCGGACCCCCAATACAAGCACATTATTCCGGCTACAGGCAGCGATCTCCATTTATACTGACATGTCCAGCGCACAGGCAGCCGGCCGTACAAGGTACTTATTGTGGTTTCATAGCGATTGGCCTGGTGACAGGTTCCCTCTACATAAATGGGTCAGATAAACAGTAACAGCCGTACGTGGCCTAAGGGCGCGGTCACATTGTGCGTTTCTGATCAGTGATTTTACCGAAAACCTCACTAATCCGTTCTTATCTATGGGCGTTGTCAAATTTCAGTTTCTTTCCACCGCGAGCAATATATTTTAGAACCTGTCCACGATTTTTCTTCTTCTCGATCACGAAGGCGAATAGAAGTGTTCACCAAAAAAAACTACAGATGTGTTTTCTTTTTATCACTGATGATGTTGGTGAACAAGATGTTTTTTTTTTTACTTTTTAAATCGATTTTTACGGATGTGAAAAAAAAAAATGGAAAAAACTGAAGTAAAGCAGAAACAAAACACATGGGACGCGCCAGTGTGCTTCCACCCTTACAATATACAGGCAGTCCACGGGTTATGGACAAGACAGGGTCCATAGGTTTGTTTTTAAGTTGAATTTGTATGTAAGTCGAAACTGTATATTTTATAATTGTAGATCCAGACGAAAAACATTTTGTCCCAGTGACAATTGGAGTTTCAAATTTTTTGCTGTAATGGGACCAAGGATTATCAATAAAGCTTCATTACAGACACCTTACAGCTGATCATTGCAGCCGGGGACTATAGTAACATCCAGAGAGGTCACAGGGGGCAGAGGGGGCAGAGGGGTCCGTCTGTAACTAGGGGTTGTCTGTAAGTCGGGTGTCCTTAAGTAGGGGACGGCCTGTACTGAGGCTATGACACCTGCTCATAGAAACATTAGTAATCATTGGTGAACCCTCATCAAGCAGGCGGCAGCCTCAGACATGTCACCATTTGGAGGGCTTACATTTTTAGGAAAGGCGTTTAGGTCTGAAAGAGGGTGAATAGACTGAGGTTTAGGGTCAACTCAGATTCAAAAAAAAAAAAAAAAACAAGCAAACCACGAATTATATAAAAGTCTCCTGACGTGGTGCTACTATAGACAGGAATATTATTTATTTCCTTATAATACCTAAGAAATTCTTGGATAAAATCTGATCTCCACGCTGTCTCCACGCCAGGAGACTATTCCGCTCTGCAGAATGGACGCTCAAGTTTTTTGCTGCAAAATAGACTTAGATAAATCCCCAAGTGCTGGATGTTATGTTATTGTGAATATGGTGATAAAATGTTGAAAATCATTGGAATTTTATGAAATTTGGAAGTTAAAAAAAGTTTAATTGGATCACAAGGCAAAGATTTCATTGAACCTGTAAGATCACTCATAGTATTAACTGCTGCACAGGGGGGTCATTTATTATGCTACGTGTCCCTGTAACTGGATCTATGTGGGGATGACGTCCTGTGAGCGGAGGAGAAGGACAAGGAAGCGCATGTTGAGCATTGAGGGGGCGAAGGAAGAGGAAGACTTCACAAACTTGAAGATGATACCGAGGCTCATCAAGGAGAACCACAAATGTGACCGTAAAGGGTTTAACCAGTTTGCATTCTATGATGTACAATAAGTCCTACATGGAGACAATGGTTTGGAGAATCTTCTAATCTACATAATTGGGAGACTATACAGTATCTGGTCACCGCGTTACATTGTGCGGTTGCCCCGGGTGACAGTGATGTCAGATGTCAGTGTTCTGGTGACCGTTTCCTCTCTGTCTCGGATTATCATGGGACACATCTATGGGAAGTCCATGTGCACCAACGTATGGAAACTACACAAGAAATCACTAACCAAATCACATCGGAGGTTTAGAATAATAGATTAATGATTATCTGCAATAATATAAATTATCGATCACTTTAGGTTTTATTTCTACAACTCAGGTCCAGTCATATACATTCTGCCGAAAATTCCCAAAAATCCGACCAAAGCACCAGACGGCCAATAGAGTCTTCAACATATTCCCTCTCCTCTCCCTTTCCCACCTTTGCCAAGAAAATTCTTACACCTTAATCAAATGTATTCCGTCTTTTCTATTGGACACAGAAAACTTCCAGATATCCAGAGCGTCTCCCCAGGAGTCACCAAGGATGTGTCCGGCTTAGGTGCAACATCTAAAAGGTACTAAGGCAGTTTCCCGGATGCTGACTTACTCCCATCACACTCCACAAGTTGTCCGATTGTGCATTGAGCCCCTCACACTCATTGTGGGGGATAATAAGAATCCTGGAGAAAGTCATTATCTCCA
This sequence comes from Engystomops pustulosus, assembly GCA_019512145.1. Classification (NCBI taxonomy): domain Eukaryota; kingdom Metazoa; phylum Chordata; class Amphibia; order Anura; family Leptodactylidae; genus Engystomops; species Engystomops pustulosus. Next base: position 45,647 of record WNYA01001398.1, read on the forward strand.
AATAAAAGGCACCGCTATGGGGTCCAATGTGGCGCCTCCATATGCTCATATCCACAAATAACCTCTTTCATGATTATTATTTTGTGGAAAGGATATCTAGACAACCTCATTTTCATATGGGCGGTGCCTTGGTGTCTTCCTTTACTTTTGATACCAAGGCACATCAAGGAGAACCACAAATGTGACCATAAAGGTTCTAACCAGTTTGCACTCTATGATGTACAATATGTCCCAAAATACCTATACTGTGTCGGAGGATAATAATACGCTGGCCTCAGATACCGAGTCCGCTAGCAGGGATAAAAGGGACCTTAGGACTTCTGCGGAAGTAGTAACTGGGGCTTGTATGGAAGAAGTGCCTGAGACATCGACTGTCCCCACATGGATAAACCCAAATAATTACACCCTCAAATCCCCAACTTCATGGGCAAACCTGGAATACAATTTGACTCGTCAGGTCTAAGAGTAGTGGGCTTTTAAAATTTTTTTCCTTCCGTGAGTTTTTGCAATATGCTGAGAAAACACCTAGCGCCCCCCAGAGATGACCCCAGGTATGATCAGTTAGTTATGGTCAGGCCCATCCTAGAACATTTTAGGGCAGAGTTTATCCCCGCAAAACACGTGTCCATAGACGAGTCCATGGTAAAATTTAAAGGGAGACTTCAATTCCGCCAGTACTTGCCGAATAAGAGGCGTGGCATGTTTACTCACATCTTGCACTGAACTTCTATTAGACATCGGTGATATCATCAGAAGATGAACTTTATATTCGCACCTTATCCCTGACATTCTAACAAGTGAAGTTACAGGTCCAAATTATAGGACATGTTCCGCTCCTCTGACTATACAGACAGGTGACACTCGGAGGGTTAATTTACCTTCTGTAGTCATATCACAACTGAACTCCACCCTCCTCCATGTCACTGTACAGAGAAGAACACATTGTCATGTAAAATAACCTCATTAAGTGGTTACAGGACCATGGACACCACCACCTCCTCGTGATCTTTCATCATTGTCCTTTTCTAGGGTTTTGCCCTAATATTAGTCAAATTTAATTTGCACAATGTCCATTATTTCTAGAGAAAAGAAGGACACAGCCGCGTACATGTATCACATCTACAGGAATTCCTAAGACCCGAGGCTGTCTAGTTTTAATTAGCGCATTGTAATGAATGAGGAGGAAAATCCCCATATACTGCCATACTGTAGACTCCTAAGGGAGTCAGAAAACTAGTAAAAATTAAAAAAAAGTTAAAAAAAATAAATTCTAATTAACCCCTTACTGATATGTGACGAAATACTACTTCACATAACCGGGTGCATGGAGACGGCTCAAAGGTGAGCCCTCTCCATAGCCAGTAAGTCTTTGCTGCATGGGCACCGCCATCTTTTTGAGGATCGTCGCTCCTCAAAAAAAACTAAAAATTCTAATCACCCCCATTTCCCTAGAACTGATATAAATAAACAGTAAAAATCATAAACACATTAGGTATCCCCGTGTCCAAAAATGCCCGATCTATCAAAATATAACAACGGTTTTTCACTGCATTTAACCCGTAACGGAAAATCGCGGCCAAAGTAAAAAACGGCACTTTTTTTTGCCATTTAAAATTTTTTTTTTTGAACTTTGAAAGGTCGTAGAGTTCTAAAAATGACAACATTGTAAACATCATCAAAAGCCGCAAAAAACGACACCTCCCAAAGCTCCGTACACGAAAGTATAAAAAAGTTATTAGTGCCAGAAGACGGCAAAATCTAAAAAAAACATTTTTGTACAGGAGGTTTTCATTTTTGTAAATGTATAAAAACATTATAAAACCTATACAAATTTGTTATCCCCACGATCGCTGTGACCCAAAGAATAAAGTAGACATGTCATTTGGGGCACTCAGTGAAATCCGTAAAATCCAAGCCCACATGAATACAGCACAAATGCGTTTTTTTCACTGCATTTGGAATTTTTTTCCTGCTTCCCAGTACATGGCATGGAATTAAATTAAAACCATTTTGAAATGCAATTTGTCACGCAGAAAACAAGCCGTCACACAGCTCTGTACATGGAAAAATAAAAAAGTTATAGATTTTTGAAGGTGGGGAGTGAAAAATTAAAACGCAAAAACGAAAAAGGGCTGCGGCGTTAAGGGGGTTAAAAAAAAACAATTCAAATCGCCCATTCCCTAGAACTGATATAAATATAAACTGTAAAAATCAAACACATTAGGTATCGCCGCATCCGAAAATGCCGATTTACCAAAATATAACAACGTTTTTTCACAGCGCTTAACCCCGTAACGGAAAATAGCACCCAAAGTCGAAAAAGGCCATTTTGAAAAATATTAAAAATTCTATACAAAGTGATCAAAAGGCAGTAGAGTCCTAAAAATGGAAGCATTGAAAACGTCATCAAAAGTCATGTAAAAAATGACACCACCCACAGCGCCGTACACTGAAATATGAAAAAGTTATTAGCGCCAAAATACATTTTTTTTTTTTTGTACAGGTGGTTTTATTTTTTTGTAAATGTAGGAAAACATTATAAAACCTATGCAAATTTGTTATCCCCGTAATCCTTCTGACCCAAAGAATAAAGTAGACCTGTCATTTGTGGCGCACAGTAAAATCCGTAAAATCCAAACCCACAAGAATTTGACGCGCAAATGCGCTTTTTCACCAATTTCACTGCATTTGGAATTTTTTTTTTTCCGCTTCCCAGTACACGGCATGAATAATAAATACCGTCTCTATGAAGTACAACTTGTTATGCAAAAAACAAGCTCTGTATGTGTAAAAATAAAAAAGTGATAGATTTTTGAAGGTGGGGGAGTGAAAAATGGAAATTAAAAAAAAACACAAAAAAGGGCCAAGTCGTTAAGGGGTTAAAAATGGAAAAAATTATTTCAACCTAAAGGCGAGAATAACTTTACTCAAACAGATTTTTCTTAATTCAACAGTTAAATTTTTACTAATGACATGTTGTGACGTAATAACGTTGTGACATGGGGAGACGGCTCCAGGTCTGGAGATTCCTTCCTGCACTTTCTACGTAAACACTGATACAAGAGGGATTTCTATTTACCAAACAACAAAAAAATTAGCATTAACTGAAATGTTCCCGAGTAGTAAAAACATGAGTCTGGGCGAGGTGTTAGACACATGACAAGCCCCTATTCTAAGCGCAGAGATTGGGGAGGGGTCCGGGGCTGAGCCTCCTGCGGTGACACATCAGTGGAAGTTTTGGAGATGTGATGGGGGAATATTGGGGCCAGTCAGATGGTAACGACCATAAACAAACAGCAGCATCAGCGCATGACGGGCCCCGGGGGGGAACCATCAACTATCAAAGAGGAAAGTCACAGCTCAGCGTCATAAGAAGCAAATTAGACTCTAATATTCCACAGCTGTCAGAGAATTACAGATCAGTCTCCAGAGGAATCGCTACTTTATTATTTACTGATGGAAAAGGTTTTAATTCGTTTGGCACCTGAAAAGTCACAAAACATCTGTCTTGACACATTTAGGAAAACTTCAACAGACACAACCACCGGGTAACTTCTTAAGACCTTGGCATAGTCACAAATAGGCACCTAAGAAGTCCCAAAGCCTGCAAAAAGAAGAGAGAAAAATGTATCAAAATAAAGATACATGTTCCCTACTGATTCCTCATTATGTGGCTGTGAGATAATAAGGTTACAGCTAAAACTTCATGTGGATGATAAACCGACGCTGGTTTGGGGCTATTCATCAAATTGTTTTAAAACATCAACTATTGTTACATATTGATCCAACTATGGGTAAGATTATCTGATGGCTGTAGGATTGTTTCGAGGAGAGGAGTCACATTATACAACCGTTTAGAGATGAGTGCCCAAAATGAGACCCAAAAACGCTATCTTTTCCCAAAGTGCCAGCACGGAAATTTAGGCAGTAACAAACTTATTGCTACCAGAATCTTTGAGCTCCAATCCGACCCTATCCACACCTTCTCACTTTTCGGACAGGACCAGGCAGCACAGGATGGGTCACTTTAAAATAGCAGGGCTCTATTTGGACTGCCGGAGACTGCAGGAAAGTGCCATGTCTGGCAAACTCTGTGCCTGGGAGACAGTCAGCGTGCCCACAGAGATACCTCAGAGAGCCATCGCTGGCACCAGTGCCATAGGTTCGCCACCACTGCAATAGGTTGATATTTTCTGGGCTTATAGAGGTGAACCTAGACCAGTGGTGGTGAACCTATGGCACAGGTGGCACTCCGAGCTCTTTCTGTGGGCACCAGGTCCATTGCCCCAGCGCACCAGACAGAATTTTCCTGCAGTTCCAAGCAACTTAAAAGATGCGGCTTTCCGTCATATTTTGATACTTACTTGGGACTGTAGGGAGAGGGAGAATGAGTAGACAGGGCCGAATTATCCTTGGAGGACCTCCTGCTGGACCCATGATTCCCTGTGTACAGAGGGAGACTGGAAAGAAGCTACAATGATAAAACTCTTACATCTTTCTATTGTGTTGCTGTCCACAGGAGGCCAATATCATTGAAAGTTGTTGAACAGGGAGCAATAAGTGACTGCTTTAATTTTTGGTTGGCGCCTCGCAAAAAATAAGGGGGGTTTTGGGTTTCTTTTTGGGCACTCGGCCGCTAAAAGGTTCGCCATCACTGCCCTAGACTATGTATGGCTTGTTCTGAAGTGACACCGTTGATAGAGTTTACCAGCCCAGTGGATGGTAAGATCTATAGAATGAAATCACATATCGCATGCAAATCCACAAACGTGTTATGTCATATTAAATGTAATTCATGTGACAACTTATATGTAGGTTGTACTGTTAGGAAAATTGAAACTAGAATTTTAGAGCATCTAAATGTTATAGCCAAACCCAGTGGGAGTGATGTATCCGGCGCTTCACGACACTTTATGCATGAGCAGAATAGTAACACTAAGGATTTTTGTGTTTTTGGACTGGAGAAACTCCAGGAGGGGTCCAGGAGGAGTCTGATACAACACTGGTTACTGAAAATAGGATTTTCCTATTAGACTATTACATTTGAACAGATTTGGGGTCCGCGGCTGGCGTTCCGGGGGCTACACTTTTTATAGATTGTGTCAGGCAACAGTTTAATATGTTAAGTAAAAAAAAAACTACTATCCAACATCTACTGCTACAATTGTGTGTAGATTCTACCTCGTGGCCAAGTTTGGTGCTTCATTATTTGCATTGTTCTTTCTTTGCTGCGTAGGGGGGGGGGGGGGGGGGGGGGGTTATAGGTCATATTGGGGATATTTTTCTTTTTTGTTTTAATTTTTATTTAAAAAAAAAATGGAAAATGTCTGGATTTAAACAAAAAAAAAAAAAAATCAAAACCATTTCCTAATTTTACCTGCGCTGTCAATTATTCCATTACAGTCAATTAGAGACGACAAGTACGTGTTTTGGAACAGTCACTGCCACATCTAGAGACGATTTTTGTTCACTTCACAAAAAAATTCTCGAATTTAAAAAAAAAATAAAAAAATTAGAAGATGCATCAATGTCCTTCACAATGACTGGTGCACTCTAATATGAAAGGGGGGGGGGTCTCTAATTGTCTTTTTTTTAAAAAAAAAAATGTTACATTTTTATTACTTTCATCAAAATGTTAAAGATCATTCAAAATTACAATAAATCTGTTACAAAACATTCACAGATCTTCTGCTTGATAAATGACTTTCGGAAACATTACAACCTTTATACCCATCCCCCCCCCCCCCCCTAACCCAAAACAAAAAAAAAAAAAACACTCTTCGTGACGGTCTTCCCCTCTCTTCTCAGATCTTTGATTCCTTCCAGATCGGCGCTTCCATACAATCAATTCTTATACTGGATTCCTATCTACTGATTTTCCCCACTAGGTTCCGCCAATGGTTAATATTATACAAGATTTTATTGTATTAAAAGTATAACATACGCCCCTCGCAGGGGGATCTCATAGAAGTTATATTAGAGGGAAACATAACCAACAACTGTATTGAACAAACTGTGAATGGGGAAGAGGGATGGGGGGAGGGCAAAAATATCCATTTTTTTTTAACTCCTTTCCAGTCTTTTATCAAAATCCGGCGGCCCAGAAAAAGCTGTTTTGATACTAATATTTTTTTAAAACCTTTACTAAGTTACTAACTCGGCCGTGTAACCCAGAAGGCCCACAATTGCTGCGAACGGCAGGTCCAAACCAATATTTTTCTTAATGTCTGCAAAGATTTTACGCCAGAACAATGACGACGGGACAGAACCACAACATATGGGCGATATCCGCTGGCACGGGGGCAACACGAATCTGTTCTCCATCCTATTTTGAATGTTATATATGGTGAATAATACACTCTATACAAAATATTAAAATGTATACAGGCGGTCCCCTACTTAAGAACACCCGACTTACAGACGACCCATAGTTACAAACGGACCTCTGGATGTTGGTAATTTCCTGTACTTTATCCTTAGGCTACAATAATCACCTATAACAGGTATCACAGGCGTCTGTAATGAAGCTTTAGTGTTAATCCTGGTTCTTATGACAACCCAACAGTTTTAAGATATAATTGTCACTGAGACTCAAAAAAGTTTTGGCTGCTTTTATGAAATTTATACAATTTTTACAATTATAAAATATACAGTTCCGACTTACATACAAATTCAACTTAAGAACAAACCTACAGACTCTTATCTTGTCCTTAACTAAATCTTTCCTAACTTTGGACTTTACTGCATGTAATTTACCTAAATTCAATCAAATTTTAATCAAAATCTTTAATCTTCTAATTAATCTCTAGTTCTAAAGGGCCAATGTGATGGATATTCTGCAATTATCCAATGCGAGTCCAATGAGTTGAATTGCCATTATATATATATAACATATACACACACATATATCTATCGTGTATATCATCATTACCTATGTGTATGATGGTTGTGGATGCAGCAGGAGAAGATACATGGTATACACACAGTATATACATGCTATATACATGACAAAACACATTTACAGATGGTTCCCACCCATCACCTGGACCTTGTGTGAAGGCTCCTTGTTATTGTTTATACGGATAGGGGTTGAGGTGTTACCTGCAATTGGCTCCTCTTGTCCTGGGGGGCATTTACATAACAAAGTCATAGGTGGGGTGACCGGCACTTATCAAGACCCCATCCTGGCCCAATGTCACATCAGATTTAGTATTGGAATCTGAAGACACGAGGAGGACATGGCCTTCCCTTTCCATCCCTGGGAAACTCCCTACATGTCCCCACCGGAGCTCCCCATGGTGGAACGCATAATGGAAGAACCCAATGGGGGAACTACTACAGAGGTGGAGACTAACATCCCGCGGGAGCCCGACTCCACAGGGGACCAGAAGAAAAAGACTGGGAAGAAGAAAAACTACCAGCGATACCCTAAACCTCCGTACACCTACCTGGCCATGATAGCGCTGGTCATACAGAACTCCCCAGACAAGAGGCTCAAGCTCTCCCAGGTAAGAGGGGGACACATGGGAGAGTGAACTGCTTTGGCTTCTGTTGTGCCGCTCTTGGTGTTGAGGGGCTGTCGTTAAGGTTACGTTTTTTACTTTGGACATGCAACAAAATATCCACCTGTGGGAGATCGTCTCCAACATTCTAGGCAGTGGGGTTCACATTTGACTAAACGATCCTAAAACTGAACGTTTTTTCCTTATTAAATATCAGATTCTACAAGAAGTCGGCTCCTTGTTCCCCTTTTTTAAGGGCGATTACAAAGGATGGAAGGACTCGATCAGACACAACCTGTCTTCCTGTGAATGCTTCAAGAAGGTAAGAGCTCAACCTAGTGCAATGTTCTCACTGTATGACGACTCTGTATATACATACATTTGCTTTAAGACCCTTTTACTGAAGATTATTGTGTAGCGGCTAACGTGATGAAATGTCTTCTTCAACAAAAAAATAAAAAGCACCTAAATGTACAAGCAAAATAAACCTGGTGATTAAAACATAACTTTTACTATCAACTTTTAAAAAGTATTCAAAAGGAGTTTGGTGAAGTATCAGTATCCTGAAGCTTCAGATATACCGGCTATAAGGAGAGGTCCTTGGCCTTGAATCCCCAGGTACCTTATTGTGTTGTCCCCTGATCTGTTATCACACACATATAATGTACAGATAGGAGAGGTCTGACCTTAGGTCTTCAAACAAAGGCCGTGTCTGTGGACTATGGAAGACCCAACATGTTGTGATCCAATCCTGCTTGAACCCACTGGTAGTTACAAGATGAGGGATATTGCCATTCATCCCCCCTGCTCTCCTGCTATACGAGTGGCTCGGCACCATTGGACACGAGGCAGCAGCTTTACAGATTTCATTAAATGAAGGGGTTTTTTTTCCGATTTTTCCGGTTTGGGCCAAACATGTCACGTCCGGATTGGAATTTGATTCCTAACTGACACCTACCCCCTGACTTGACTATACTTCTGACCCAGCCTTGAAAATAGGCCAATAACTCTCTGGTCGGAGAAGATGGCTTGTTGCCTTAGGGCATAATTGGGGTAGTGACTTCTTAAGGGTCACATAGACCTTTGTCTGTTTGACATAAGGGTTCCTTGGCGCTTTGTGACGTCTGATCGTGTATGTCATTGTGTAACTCCTGCTAAAGAAACAACAACAAGCAGAACTGGATCAGGACAGGTTGGATCTTCCATAGTCCACAGACACAGCCATTGTTTGAAGTCCTAAGGTGAGATCAGATCAGGGGACAACACAATAAGGTAGCTGGGGATTCAAGGCCAGTGTTGGAGAAAGACCTCTCCTTTTATGTGGTGTATTTGTAGCTTTAGGACACTCTTATACTTCACCACACTCCTTACGAACCATGGACTGAGGCTTTCGCTTGGAGAAAGTGGTAGAATTACATTAATTTCCACAGTACAAGGTGAGGAGACAAGTGGTGTCATCAGTGAGGATTTTGTTCTTCTGATCAAAGATCTGACATTTAAATATAAAAATTCTTCAAATATATTTTTTAAGTTAATAAACCCCAAATATATAATCTTTTCATCTATTTGTATTTCAGGTTCTGAAGGACCCGCACAAGCCGCATGCTAAAGGAAACTACTGGACAGTGGATGTGAGTCAGATTCCTCTCGATGCCATGAAGCTGCAGAACACGGCGGTGACCAGGCAGGACGTCTACCCACATGACCTGGCCCCGTACATTCTCCATGGATGTCCCTTCCGGCCCTTAGATCCACGTAATCCCCATCCTGGAACAGAAGTCAATCCATTTAGGACAGAACCAGAAGCCACCGCTCCAGCCAACCCTTCAGTGTCTGACCCGGCGGTGTCTTTCCCATCCATCCTATGGAACCTTCCCACCTCCTATTCAAAGTGCGTCGCCCCCAACGTGGTGGCCCCTCCAAGTGTCCATCCGCTCCTCCTGTATGCCAACTTCCCATCCATATCCCTGTGTAACTATGTGCCGCCCCCTACAACTAGTCTCCAGTACCAGGACAGGAGGGAGGCCTTCACCTCCAGCCTCCCCCCACAGTTACCTCTCCCACCGCAGCCTCTGGAGATAAGAAACCCGTCTATAGATTTCCCCCCCAACAAAACCGTGTTTGACATCCCTGTATACCCCCCACACCCGGGGTACATGTCCCACCAGGGCCTATACAGGGATCACATGGCACACAGTGCCGGCTATCCGGGCTATATGTACCCGGGCTACTAAATGTGTCTATGGCCCAAAGGGAAGAGCGGCTCATGTATATACATCACCTGTGTCTTGTGTGGGAGGAGCCGCCCCTGTATATACATCACCTGTGTCTTATCTGTGTACATAATCACTTCTATCACCGAATACTTTTATTTATGACTTGGCATTTTTATATTTTCACTTAATAAATTGCATTTCACAATGAACAAGTTTCATCTATGATCCTTCATGTGTACACGACAGACACTACTAACAGACAGCAGTGAATCTTCTACATTGTGTACCCTGAGGGCTGTGGCTGAGTAATGTTAGGGACCCTGCAGGATGCAACAATGTGATGGTGCGTTCCAAAAGCCACAACATTTTCTCTACAGCCAAATATCAGGAAGTGATTACAGAGGGATAAGATTTATTTATAAATAGAATTTTGGGGACAGTGAATAAAACGGAACCAGTTACAATTCTCTCATATATACAATGGCGCTTAACCCACAAATCTTTGCGTTTTCATCTTTCTGCTTCCAAAAGCCGTAACTTTTTAATGTTTCTGATTGCATCGCTGTATGAGGCTTATTATCTGCGAGACAATTTGTTACTTCCCCGTGACCGTAACTAATATACCGTACGATTTAACAGACAGCAGGAAAAATATTAGAATGTGGAACTGAAACAAAAAAAGGTTCCGGCTCTGATGATATTTACACAAAGCTTCAATTTCTTCAAAGTGAACAATATTAGCAAAAAAAATTAAGTGGTAAATGGGCAAAAATCAGCTGATTAGGAAACTACTACTACTACCTACTTACGGCCACCCTACTTACAGACGACCCCTAGTTACAGACGGACCCCTCTGACCTCTGGTGAAGCTCTCTGGATGCTTTAGTATAGTCCCAGACTGCAATGATCAGCTGTAAGGTGTCTGTAATGAAGCTTTATAGATAATCCTTGGACCCATTACAGCACAAAACTTTGAAATTTTTTTTGTTTTGTTTTTTTTGGTCTGTAGTAACAATAATAAAATATACCAGATCTGACTTACATTTAAATTCAACTTAAGAGCAAACCATAAAGAACCTAAGTTGTACGTAACCCGGGGACTGGCTGTGTTGTAGGATCAGGAAACCTGACCATTACGTGTAATTGTACCTAATGCCTAATTAAATTAATTTAAGGACAAAACTTGGTTTCAGTTCAACTTCTTATAGAGCCTCATTCACACAGAAGAAGGACAGCACCTGCTCCGACAGCTTCTATGTCTATATGTCTATGTCTATATCAAGGAAAATAGTAAAGAATGAGCAGAACTTCCTATATTCACACCACACCTGTCTATTTGCACTCAGAAAACAAAATCTTCCAATCCGATCTGTACGCGCAGACTGATAACTCCTGTATGACACTATAAAGGCTGAACACAGTGCAGATAAGCCAAATACATTCAATAGGATTACTTTATTAAAATATACTCACAAATATTCTATATTAAGATATAAGTCCGGACGACCAAGTCAGATCGGCCGCTATTTATTTCAGGAGTCTCATTAATAAAATACTTGTACTCGTCCTCATTTACATACAATCCTCTGTTTACACGTGTCCCTGTCTCCATCCTGTCTCCACATTTACATCCTCTTACAACCCTGCGGTGAGGAGAAGAAGGAGAAGTTTATAGGAGTCGCCCCATGAAAACAACTTCTGGATGGAAAAGTTTTCTGAGCTTTTAGCCGATACCAGGGGCCAGAAACTTCCTACTGAGACCCTCAAATCCGTGTCCATCATCCAACACATGGATGGCAAAAAAAACTAACACAAACGTTCTGCATTTGGTTCTCTATTTTTGGGATCACAAGTGTTTTTTTTTTTTAACACACCTTTATCTAGTAGAAAACTAGAGATGAATTTTCGAGCTCTTATCCCCCACTTATTCATTCCTTATCCCTGATTTCTGCGGGATATCACTTCCGGAGTGGTGGTTTTCTTCCACTTTTCTCCCACCAGGTATGACACATGATGATGAGAGTATATACTCGGTGATGATGAAGTATCACTGGGGATTAACCCATGATGTACTGCCATCCCCTATGCAAGGGGAAGGCCTAATGTGATGACACATGAAAAGCAACGAGTATAGTAAATCTGCTGCTCGGCATACAAGAGCATTACTATCGTCTCGGTCTTCAAAAGATCCGTGGATCTGCCAATGATAGGGACCACACGCAGAGGACACCCATGGGGCATCAGTGTTATATACAACAGGTCTGGAGTTTTTTCCACAGAGCAGTGAAAATATGTCCATGTGCACGGGAGGATTTAAAGGGAACTTGTCAGCAGGCGAATCGATATGAAACCACAACAAGTACCGTGTGTGGCCGGTTGCACGTGTGCTGGACATGTCTTTATAAATTTAGAACACTGTCTGCAGCCCGGAAAATTTATGGTGGATGTTTCGCTTCCAGTCAGGGGGGTGGGGTCCCGGAAAAAGCAGTCATGGAGGCGCCAACCCTCATGGCTGCATCTATACATAACTGCGCCTCCTCATCTCCTCTGCTTCGTGTTCTCTCCTTGGCCTGGCGCGGTCTCGTGTCAATTCTCGCGCATGCGCAATGCACCTTCCTCTCTCCGCGTACATGCAGGGTCGGATAAAGATTACAGGGAGATTAGGAGGTGCAGTTATGTAAAGATGCCACCGTGATGATTGGCGCCTCCTTGACTCCTATGCCCGGGCCCCCTGACTGCCAGCGGACCCCCTGACTGCCAGCGGACCCCCTGACTGCCAGCGGACCCCCAATACAAGCACATTAATCCGGCTACAGGCAGCGATCTCCATTTATACTGACATGTCCAGCGCACAGGCAGCCGGCCGTACAAGGTACTTATTGTGGTTTCATAGCGATTGGCCTGGTGACAGGTTCCCTCTACATAAATGGGTCAGATAAACAGTAACACCCGTACGTGGCCTAAGAGCGCGGTCACATTGTGCGTTTCTGATCCGTGATTTTACCGAAAACCTCACTAATCCGTTCTTATCTATGGGCGTTGTCAAATTTCAGTTTCTTTCCACCGCGAGCAATATATTTTAGAACCTGTCCACGATTTTTCTTCCTCTCGATCACGAAGGCGAATAGAAGTGTTCACCAAAAAAAACTACAGATGTGTTTTCTTTTTATCACTGATGATGTTGGTGAACAAGAAGTTTTTTTTTTTACTTTTTAAATCGATTTTTACGGATGTGAAAAAAAAAAATGGAAAAAACTGAAGTAAAGCAGAAACAAAACACATGGGACGCGCCAGTGTGCTTCCACCCTTACAATATACAGGCAGTCCACGGGTTATGGACAAGACAGGGTCCATAGGTTTGTTTTTAAGTTGAATTTGTGTGTAAGTCGAAACTGTATATTTTATAATTGTAGATCCAGACGAAAAACATTTTGCCCCAGTGACAATTGGAGTTTCAAATTTTTTTCTGTAATGGGACCAAGGATTATCAATAAAGCTTCATTACAGACACCGTACAGCTGATCATTGCAGCCCGGGACTATAGTAACATCCAGAGAGGTCACCAGAGGTCACAGTGGGCAGAGGAGTCCGTCTGTAACTAGGGGTTGTCTGTAAGTCGGGTGTCCTTAAGGAGGGGACGGCCTGTACTGAGGCTATAACACCTGCTCATAGAAACATTAGTAATCATTGGTGAACCCTCATCAAGCAGGCGGCAGCCTCAGACATGTCACCATTTGGAGGGCTTACATTTTTAGGAAAGGCGTTTAGGTCTGAAAGAGGGTGAATAGACTGAGGTTTAGGGTCAACTCAGATTCAAAAAAAAAAAAAAAAACAAGCAAACCACGAATTATATAAAAGTCTCCTGACGTGGTGCTACTATAGACAGGAATATTATTTATTTCCTTATAATACCTAAGAAATTCTTGGATAAAATCGATATTTTAGTAGAAAAGAGCTGTGTCTATAAGCTTCTGATGATGTGCAAGTGTCACATAGTAACAGATTATGTGGTTTGATTCTGGAGCAGGATCTGACTACTCAGGTTTTGTGTGTTGTCTGTTGCCATAGAGACACTTAGATTTACATTGTAACTACTGAAACCGTTTAACAGAAATTTTTTAAATCAAGAAAATCTGAAAAGTTTCTTTATTAGTAAATTTTTGTGACCTCAAATATTTACATTATACATCAGCACTCAACGACCCTTAAGAAACCCACATGAGCGATTCTCACTTTGAAGGGAACCTGTCACCAGGGACCTCATTTTCACTAAAGATAAGTTATAGGAACCATCACACCTGCAGTGCAAATATGTCTCTCTGCCTTTTCTAAGCATTTGCATTACAATATAATTGTGTGTTATAATTTACACTTGCACACTGACAGAATCCGCTGTGTAGTCCCAGGGGTTGGACTTTGGCTTGGATGCTTAGAATCCGCTGTGTAGTCCCAGGGGTTGGACTTTGGCTTGGATGCTTTTCAAAAAACCACATGTGACTTGTCTGTGTTACGCACTCCTCAGAGCTTAGCCCCCACCTTTGTGCTCCTGTACAGCTCCACCTCCTGCTCTTTCTCAGAGGGGGGAGAGAGGATCTGTACAGGAGCACAAAGGGGGGGGGGGGAGGATTCTGTCAGGATGCAAGAGTAAGTTATAACACACAATTATATTGTATTGTAAATGCTTAGAGAAAGCAGAAAGGCAGATGTGCACTGCAGGTGTCATGGGATTCTGTAACCTGTCTATAGTGACAATGAGGTCCCTGGTGACAGGTTCCCTTTGATATTACTATATTATGTTATGTGACATTATATGTATCTATAATGGGTGATGGGTTCTAGCCCCCGGGGGGTGACAGATGACCCCCGGCCCTGTCTCCTTGTACATGGGGCTCTGCTGCAGGCGCCATAGTTTGGGCTCGATCACACGGTCTCCTGAGCCATCCGGTAGTCGTAGACACTTCCTCGCTCAGCAAAGCTGCGGCTGTGACTCTTCCCAGGATTCGGTGTCCTATCACCCGCACTGTGATCCCCGTATCCTCCCCCACCGGGAGTATGAAGGGTGAAGACATCCTAGAGGGGAAATACTGAATTAGACCAATACCCCAGGGGTAATTTGGGCAAAGAGCCACATCGAGATCTGTTATGGGCCTGAGGGCTGATGCGCAACAAATCCGCCAGATCAAGTGATTCAAGACAAGAGTCAGGTCCTAGGTGACAGCAGCGGATTATATTAGGGGGTGGATTATATAATAGAGCGGCTTAAATAATGGAGCGGATTATATTATGGGGGGCGGAGTCATGGATATATTATGGAGCGGATATATGAGGGGTGCGGATTATCTATTAGGTGGGAGGAGGAGTAGAGTAGGGGGAGCGAGGATAGATGGGGGAGAGATAGAGAGAATGGGGGCGGGAGGGGAGGAGGAATGGGCGGCGTGGATCCCCCGTATAGAGGAGCGGAGGAGGGGGGGAGTGATCGAGAGGAGGGGGAGGACGGAGAGAGGGGGCGCCGGGGACGGAGAGAGGGGGGGCGGAGGAGAGTAGTGGGGGGAGGATGAATCATGCGGGGCGCGGTTAGATAAGGGCGTGGCGGAGCTATATGAATGCCGGGCGCGGGGAATTGGGCGGCGTATATAGGGGGGCGGATTATATTAGGGAATTTTTAAAAAGTATGAGATAAGGAAACCGAGAAAATTGAAAAGCGAATTATATGTAGGAAGTAAGAGCGACGCTGTTGGAAGAGAAGGAAAGGGAATAGAAGAAGGTCATGCCGATTAGATTAAGTGAGATAGGGGAGGGGATTTATATTATGGGTGGCGGATTATAAGAAATGTAGGAGCGTGAAATGGTATATTAGGGGGACGGATTATATTAGGGGGGGCGGTTAAATATAATGGGGGCCGGAGTATATAATGGGGCGGATTATATCTCAGGGGGCGGATTATATCATGGGGCGGATTTATATAATGGGGGCGACTTATATAGGGGGCGCGATTATATTATGAGCGAATTATATTAGGGGGCGGATAGAGATGGAGCCGAGATTCTGATGCTTGAATAGGAGAGGAAGGGTCTGCGGGGTGAGGATAGCGAGGGTAGGCCAGGAGGCAGACAGGAGGGCGTTGAGCGAATGAGGAGAAGGGCGGCGATGGAGGAGAGTAGTAGCGCTGAGAGGTATAGGGGGCGAGAGTGAGTAGCTAAGGGGGGCTGGAGAGGGGGATATATTAGGCGGGTCCGGATGCGGATTTATTAAGGGGGGGTTGGTGGGGCAGCCGCCCGGGGACCACGGCTTTAGGGGGGGATCATGAACTCTGAGCAATCGTTAAGTTTGATAAGGACCTCAGTCATGAAATCCTCTATGCTGTCCAACAAAGAATTAAAAAGGTCCTTCCAGGGACATTGAAGGTCCGAAACCTGCGGAACTAAAAGTGGAAAGAAGTTGGAAGGACCCCTCTCCTTCCCAAGCATTTGATTTAGTACCACATGAAGTAATGCAAGAACAACGTGCTATAAAGCCGGGCGGTCATTGGCTATGGGCCAGAAAATGTCACATGGTCCACCCTGGAGGTCTTCAGCCTTATCACAAAGGGTCCACAATCTTCTCCCCCTTTTACAGTGAAGACCTTGGAGAAGACCAATGGAAGAAGATTAAAGGGGAGGGCTGGAGGAAAAGTTGTCTTACCCGGGATCTTAAGGACACAGAGGGGTCCCTCCCAGATAATGGTTTTCCCTCAATTCGAGCCAAGGAGATTGAGTCCAGGAGCAGGAAGGAGATCCACTAGAAATAAAGAGACCGGACCGGGTGGTATGGGTAGGGCTTAGGTAAATGTAGGGGTTTTGGTAGGATCAATATGGCCTCAGTGGATGTGAAATAGGGAATTTTATGAAGTATGCAAAACCGATTGGTGTGTCTACATGCTGTGCTCTCGCGCCAGTTACGTATTGTCCCGGAGAGATGTGTAATCAGACTCACATGATGTGACCAGATCAAGTGATTCAAGACAAGAGTCAGGTCCTAGGTGACAGCAGAGGATTAAATTAGGGGGCGGATTATATAATGGAGCGGATTATATTATGGGGGCGGATTATATCATGGGGGCGGATTATATCATGGGGGCGGATTATATTAGGGGGCGGATTATATTATGGAGCGAATTATATTAGGGGGCGGATTATATTATGGGGGCGGATTATATTATGGGGGCGGATTATATTATGGAGCGGATTATATTAGGGGGCGGATTTCCCCGTACAGGGTGAGGGCGAAGGGGTGCGGCAGGGACCCTTTCACAACCGTTTGTCTGAAAAAGGAAGACGATGCAAAAATAAGAAGAGTGAAAATGTGATAACAACGTGCGAGTCCATCCAGTGTCCACAGGGGGCGCCAGAGCCGCCTCCTGCCACAATGGGATCATGTCCTCAGTCACAAGGATCCCTTTATGTAACCAGCGGCCAGGACAAAGGAGACATTATGGAAAAATCATGGAAAGTACAAGCGCCCGCACCGACACTTCCTGCCGGGGGAGGGGGAATCAGGAAAAACATCCCCCCACCGGCCGCTGAGGACCCCCAGCTGGAAACCATCAACTCTACAAATACAACTAATTTAGGATCAGTAACACCCCCCCAGGAAGACAAAAGAGGGAGGGGGTGCAGACTAAACACAGAGCAGACCCCCGCGTTACACAGGTCTGGTACAGAGCAACGCACGAGGGAAACACTCACCGGTCACACACATAATACAGCTATACCTCACACTGCTGTGCTCTGTGCTCTCTGCAGCCAGTGTTAGGTATTGTCCCTGGAGAGATGTGTAATCAGACCTCACACTGCTGTGCTCTGTGCTCTCTGCAGCCAGTGTTAGGTATTGTCCCTGGAGAGATGTGTAATCAGACCTCACACTGCTGTGCTCTGTGCTCTCTGCAGCCAGTGTTATGTATGGTCCCTGGAGAGATGTGTAATCAGACCTCACACTGCTGTGCTCTGTGGTCTTGTTTTTTTATCATCGAGAATATATCCTCTCTTGATACAATCCCATTATTTTATTGCTTCTAGCAGCAGGACATGCCGCCTGGCTCTGGTCACTAAAAGTAAGGTTTACCATCCACCACTACCCCCAAGTCCTTTTCAGCCTCAGTTTTACTAAGTAATTGACCGTTTAGAACATAATATACTTTTTGTTTCCAGGCCCATAAGTTGCAGAACGTTTACATTTATCTAATTAACATCATCCACCATTTCTTGCCCATCCTCAAGCTTCACCCACATCCCTCTGTAATGCTTAAACTTATCGACTCAGTAGTTATTTACTTTACACAGCTTAGTATTCAATCTGCAAAGATTTGAAACTTGACTGTGTTAAAAACCACACTAAAAGGTCATAATAAACATATTAAAAGAAGTGGCCCCAATACTGACCCCTGTGGCACTCCACTGGTAACATCAACCCAATCTGAGAAGGTGCAATAATGACCACCCTCTGTTTTCTACACTAAGCCCAATTACTACCCAGATACACAGATTTATCCGATTCCCAGCAAGTCTCATTTTATATACCAACCTTTTATGTGGACGGTGTCAAATGCCTTGAAAAGTCCAGATATACAACATTCCACCAGCGTCCCCCAGATCCAGTCTTGAACTTACCTCCTCGTAGAAAAGAAACCAATCAGATTAGTCTGACAGGCGCGATTCTCTCATTAACCCCATGGCTGACGCTGGGTTATAAGGTTGGTGCACATTGAGATACTCCAGGATAGCATTCTCTAACCAACCCCCAAATATTGTCCCCACAAGCAGTAGACTCACGGGTCTGTAGTTTCCAGGATCGCTATTTTGCATCCTTTTTGTATATTGGTACCACATTTGACTATGCGCCCAGTAATGTGAACATACCGTCCTCAGTGAATCTCAAATATTAAAAAATACGGTGCTGTCTATCCACCGTAAATAATTCATGCGAACCAGCGGGGTGGATGCCATCTGGCCCAGGGGATCTATCTATCTAGTGGTTGCTGATGGCGGGGCGCTCGTACCTATTTCCTGCAGGTTAAACTGTTGACATTATAAAAAGATTAAAACATTTATTCCTATTGTGTCTTCCACCAGGGATTTTCCTGGGTAAAGACAGTTTGGAAGGCCGACAACATTCAGTAGCATGGCCCTTTCCTCATCTCCTCCACCATGGACCCCATGTTATTCTTAAGGGGACCCACACTCTCTGTTTTTATTTCTTATCATTATAAACGAAAAATAATTTGGGATTATTTTGGTCTCCTGGCCAATATTCTCTCAGTCTCATTTTTGCGGCCTTTATATGCTTTTTACAGGATTTATTTTTCTCTCTAAATCCTGGAATGCCTCATCGCCTACCTTACGTTTTTTAGCACCTTAAACGCGTATATTTCTCGCTTATTGCTTCGTACAAGATAGTTAGCCACATAGCTTTGTCTTGTTCCTTTTATGGCTTTTCCCATAAGGAGTGTTCTCACCGGACTTTTTCAGAATATATGAGGAAAAAGTCCCATTTTTTGGGGGGCTTTTGTCTTTGAGAGAAGTATCCCAGTCTATGCCTTAAGGTCTTCCCTTATGTTGATGACAAAATTTGCAACACCCTTGAAGTTGAGAGTGTTGGTGTTGCCCCTTCACTAACATCGCAGTAAAGCGGGATACAAAATCAAATGATATATGATCACTATACCCAGGTCCCCCCAACCTGTAGTTTTGATACCTTATCAGGTCTGTTGGTAAAGGATAAGGTTCCCCAGCAGTGCCCCCCTCTTGTTGGCTCCAGGACTAGGGCGACAGCGTAAGTGTCGTTGTTGTTGACAAGAACATGCTACCTTTGAAGGCCCGCAGGTTCTGCCCCCCAGTCAATATCTGGTAATTGAAGTCCCCCATATAAGTACTCACCATGCTTTGAAGCCGCATCCATTTCACTTATCAGCACTTCCTTCTGACTGCCTCCATTATTGGAGCTTATAACAACCCCAGTTATATTTTATATATAGTCATAGTGCCCTCATAGTAGCCAATATAGTCATAGTGCCCCCAAGAGCCAATATAGTCATAGTGCCCTCATAGTAGCCAATATAGTCATAGTGCCCTCATAGCAGCCAATACAGTCATAGTGCCCCCATAGTAGCCTAAATACTCATAGTGCCCTCATAGGAGCCAATATAGCCATAAGTGCCCTCATAGAGCCAATTACGTCATAGTACCCCCATAGTAGCCAATATAGTCATAGTGCCCCCATAGTAGCCAATATAGTCATAGTGCCCCCATAGTAGCCAATATAGTCATAGTGCCCTCATAGCAGCCAATATAGTCATAGTGCCCTCATAGTAGCCAATATAGTCATAGTGCCCTCATAGTAGCCAATATAGTCATAGTAGCCAATATAGTCATAGTGCCCTCAGAGTAGCCAATATAGTCATAGTGCCCCCATAGTAGCCTATATACTCATAGTGCCCTTATAGTAGCCAATATAGCCATAGTGCCCTCATAGCAGCCAATACAGTCAAAGTACCCCCATAGTAGCCAATATAGTCATAGTACCCCATAGTAGCCAATATAGTCATAGTGCCCTCATAGTAGCCAATATAGTCATAGTACCCCCATAGTAGCCAATATAGTCATAGTACCCCCATAGTAGCCAATATAGTCATAGTGACCTAATAGTATGCCTATAGTATTAGTACCCCATAGTAGCCAATATAGTCATAGTGCCCCCATAGTAGCCAATATAGTCATAGTGCCCCCATAGACAGCAACCTAGTATTAGTGCCCCATAGTAGCACAAAGATCGTCATAGTTGCCCTCATAAGCCAATATCGGGCATTAGTACCCCCATAGTAGACAAATAGTATAGTGCCCCAAGTAGCCAATAAGTAATAGTGCCCTCAAGTAAGCCTAATACTAAAGTCATAGTGCCCCCATAGTAGCCAATATAGTCATAGGTGCCCTTCATATGTAGTGAGCCAATATGTCATAGTGCCCTCATAGGAGCCAACTTAGTCATAGTGCCCTCATAGTACTAGCCAATATAGTATGCCCTAGAGCCAAAGTAGGAGCCATAGTAGTCAAAAGCTGGCCCCATAGTAGCCAAATCTATAGTCATAAAAAGTGCCCATAGTAGCCCATTAGTCATAGTGCCCTCATTAGTCAGCCATATATGTCAATAGTAGCCAAATAGTTGTGCCCTCAGCTAGTAGCCAAATATAGTATAGTGCCTCACTAGTGCCAATATAGTCATAGTGCCTCATAGTAGCTAAACCTAGACTTATAGTGCAAAGTGCCTGCCATCAAGCATAGCCAATAAGTCACATAGTACCCCTCATAGTGCACAATTAGTCAGGTCGCCCCATAGCCCAATTATTAGTCATAGTGTGCCCTCATAGTATAGCAAATATAGTCATAGGACCCCGAGCCAATATAGATATCCCAAGAGCCTAGTCCCTCTATAGCCAATTAGATGGCCCCATCAATAGTAGCCAATATAGTTCAAAGTCGCGCACCATAAAGTAATAGTCAGTAGTGCCCAGATTATTAGTCATAGTGCCCCCATAGTAGCAATATAGTCATAGTGCACCCCAGTAGAGCAATATAGTATTGCAAGTAGCCCTCATAGTAGCCAATTAAGTAATAGTGCCCTCATAGTAGGCCAATATAGTCATGAGCTGCCACTCATAGTAGCCAATATAGTCATAGTTGCCTCAATAGTAGCATATGCAGCATCATTAGCCATTGCATAGTGCTCTGACTCCTAATACCAATATGCTACACGCATAGATCCCGCAATGAAGTACTGCCAGATCCCTAATAGTGCAAGCAGATGCCTATAGCAGCCAAATAGTCATATACCCCATAGTAGGCCAAATATAGTCATACTTTATGCCACCACATAAGTAGTCGAAATTATGTCATATGGTCGCCCCATAGTAGCAAATATAGTCTCGTGCCCTCAGTAGCCCATTTAGTCATGTGCCTCATAGTAGGCCAATAATAGTCTGTGCCCCATAGTAGCCAATAGTCTAGTGACCCTCACAGTAGGCCAATATAGTCGATAGTACCCCCATTAGTAGCAGAGTCAGACCATAGAAACAATTATTAGTCAATAGTGCCCCATAGTAGCCAATATAAGTCCATAGTAGCACCCCCATAGTAGCCAATATAGTCATATGTGCCCCCATTTGCCAGCCAATAAGCTCATAGTGACACCATAGATAGCCAATATAGTCATATAGTGCCTCTAGCAGCCTGATAGTCATAGTACCCCCTCAGTTAAAGAGCTTCTGTAATAGGGGCCCCTCATCAGCCTGTCGTACCCCCATAGCCATATTAGCATAGTGCCTAGCATAGCAGCCAATATAGCGGTCATAGTGCCCCCCATGTAGCCAATATAGTCATAGGCCTACTAGTAGCCATATAGTCATGTACCCCCTAGTAGCCAATATGTAATGATACCCCCACACAAGCTGAATAGTAAAAGTTATCCTTGAAACGTTACCAATAGTCATAGGGTGAGTTCCACGAGTAGCCAATGTTAGTAACCGGTATTGAGGCACCCATGGTAGCCAATTAAGTCATAGTTGCCCTACCAGAGGCGGTTAATCTAGTAAACAACCTTCCAGTTTAGGCCTAACATGGGAACCAGTGCCCACACATCAGTAGCCAATAATCACAGGGTCCTCATTGTAGCCAATCGTCACAGCGCCCAAACTGTAGCCAAATGTCACAGGGCCCCCACCACCACCCCTGCATTACAGTATAGAGGCGTAAAAAAAAAAATCAGTCTGGATCGTCAATAACAGGCGGGTGGAGAATTTTTATGTGAATTTCACCGGATGTGGATTTTATTTCCATCTTTTGAGTACATGACACAGAACAGCACATGGCGTCACCAGGAAGTACAACGTGTCCCGCAGATCCTCTGGTAACAGAACAAGAAAACATTTGGGATATTTTAGTAGAAAAGAGCTGTGTCTATAAGCTTCTGATGATATGTGTATAAGTGTCACATAGTAACAGATTATGTGGGTTGATTCTGGAGCAGGATCTGACTACTCAGGGTTTTGTTCGTCGTCGTTGCCATTGAGGAGACACTTAGATTTAATTGTAACACTGAAAAACCGTTTAACAGAAATTTTTAAATCAAGAAATCTTGAAAAGTTTCTTATTAGTAAATTTTTGTGACCTCAAATATTAAATTTATACATCAGGCACTCAACGACCTAAGAAACCCACATGAGCGTTTCACTTTGAAGGGAACCTGTCACCAGGACCTCATTTTCACTAAAGATAAGTTATAGGAAACCATCACACCTGCAGTGCAAATATGTCTCTTGCCTTTTCTAAGCATTTGCATTACAATATAATTGTGTGTTATAATTTACACTTGCACACTGCGAATCGCTGTGTAGTCCCAGGGGTTGGACTTTGGCTGGATGCTTTTCAAAAAACCACATGTGACTGGTCTGTGTTACGCACTCTCTCGAGCTAGCCCCACCTTTGTGCTCATGTACAGCTCCACCTCCTGCTCTTTTCGCGAGGGGGAGAGAGGATCTGTACAGGAGCACAAGGGGGGGGGGGGCTGAGAGCTGACAAGACATGGTTGTTTTTTTGAAATGCATCAAAACAAAGCCCAGCCCTGTGACTACACAGAGGATTTCTGTAAGGAGCAAGAGTAGTAAGTTATAACACACAATTATATGGATTGTAAATGCTTAGAGAAAGCAGAAAGGCAGATGTTGCATGCAGGTGTCATGGGTTCTGAGTAACCTGTCTATAGTGACATGGGTCCCTGGTGACAGGTTCCCTTTAATATTACATATTCATGTTATGTGACATTATATGTATCTATAATGGGTGATGGGTTCTAGCCACCGGGGGGTGCAGATGACCCCGGCCCTGTCTACTTGTACATGGGGCTCTGTGCGAGGCGCCATAGTTTGGGCTCGATTCACACGGGTCTCCTGAGCGCATCCGGTTAGTCGTAGACACTTCCTCGTCAGCAAGCTGCGGCTGTGACTCTTCCCAGGATTCGGTGTCCTATCACCCGCACTGTGATCCGTAACACTCCCCCACCGGGAGTATGAAGGGTGTGAAGACATCCTAGAGGGGAATATAGAATTGTTATCAGAATTAGACAATACCCACGGGTAGTTGGACAAAGAGCCACATCGAGAATCTGTATGGGCCTGAGGGCTGATGGCGAATGCGCAACAAATCCGCCAGATCAAGTGATTCAAGACAAGAGTAGGTCCTAGGTGACAGCAGCGGATTATATAGGGGGTGGATTATATAATAATAGAGCGGCTTTTAATAAGGAGGGATTGATATTATGGAGGGCGGATTTATTATATGGAGCGGATGATATTTAGGGGGCGGATTATATTAGGGGGCGGATAGGAGGATTTATGGGGCGATTATATCATGGGGGCGGATATATCATGGGGGCGGATTAATATGGAGGCGATTATATTAGGGGGGGATTATTAGGGGGCGGATATATCATGGGGCGATATATCCTGGGGGCGGTTATCCTGGGGGCGGATTATATCATGGGGGCGGATTATATCATGGGGGGGGCTCTATATCAGGGTGGGTGCGATTTAGGGCGGGCGGATTATAGTTGGAGCGAATTATATTAGGGGGCGGATTATATTATGGGGCGGATTATATTATGGGGGCGGATATTATGGAGGGATTATATTGGGGGCGGATTATATTAGGGGGCGGATATATGGCTATTATCCATGGGGGCGGATTATATCAGGGGGCGGATTATATCTGGGGGGGATTATTATCATGGGGGCGGAGGATATTTAGGGGGCGGATTATTAATATGGAGCGAATTATATTAGGGGGCGGATTATATCATGGGGCGGGATTATATTAGGGGCGATTATATTATGAGCGGTGATTATATTAGGGGCGGGGGTATATATGGGGCGGATTATTATTATGTATCGGATTATATTATGGCGGATTATATCATGGGGCGGATTATATTAGGGGCGTTTATATTCGGCGTGTTGGGGCAGCCGCCCGGGCCCACGGCTTCTAGGGGGATCATGAATCCTGAGCCAATCGGTAAGTTTGATAAGGACCTCCAGTCATGAATCCTCATGCTTTCAACACATACTTATACAAGGGTCCTTCCAGGACCTTTGAAGGTCCTCAAACTGCGGAACTAAAGTGACGATGATCCCCTCTCCTTTCCCAAGCATCTTGTTCTAGTACCACATGAAGTAAATGCCATCAATTATACAGCCCGGGGTCCTGGTAGGGCCATAAATCTCACCATGGTCCACCTGTGAGTCCTCAGCCCTTATCAAACAAGTCCACAATACTTCTCCCCCTTACAGTGAAAGACACTTGGAAGAAGACAATGGGAAGAAGATAAAGGGGAGAGCTGGAGGAAACGTATTGTCTTACCCCGGGATCTAAGACACAGAGGTTTCCCTCCCAGATTAATGGTTTTTCCCTTCACTTCGATGCAAGAGATTGAGTCCAGGAGCAGCAGGAGATCCACTAGAATAAAGAGACCGGTGACCCGGGGTAATTGTAGGGGTTTTTATAGGATCCTAATTATTGGCCTGTGGACTGTGATATATGGATTATATTCAGTATTGCAAACCGACTGGTGTGTCCTCACACTGCTGTGCTCCTGCAGCCAGTTTTGTATTGTCCCTGGAGAGAGTGTAATAGACCTCACACTCGTGCTCTGTGCTCTCTCAGCCAGTGTTATGTATGTCCCTGGAGAGATGTTAATCAGACCTCACACTGCTGTGCTCTGTGCTCTCTGCAGCCATGTTTGTATTGTCCCTGAAGAT
Source organism: Engystomops pustulosus (assembly GCA_019512145.1). Taxonomy (NCBI): domain Eukaryota; kingdom Metazoa; phylum Chordata; class Amphibia; order Anura; family Leptodactylidae; genus Engystomops; species Engystomops pustulosus. The sequence goes on from WNYA01001398.1 coordinate 71,201, forward strand.
TGTAATCAGACCTCACATGCTGTGCTCTGTGCTCTCGCCAGGTTATGTATTATCCCTGAGAAGTGTCTAATCAGACCTCACACTGCTGTGCTCTGTGCTTCTGCAGCCAGTGTTATGTAGTGTCCCTGGATGAGAGATGTGTAACCAGACTCACACTGCTGTGCTCTGTGCTCTCGCAGCCAGTGTTATGTATTGTCCCTGGAGAGTGTGTAATCAGATCTCACACTGCTGTGCTCGTGCTCTCTGCAGCCAGTGTTTTATGTAGTCACTGGAGGGAGATGTGTAATCAGACCTCCCACTGCTGTGCTCTGTGCTCTCTGCAGCCAGTGTATATTGTCCCTGGAGAGATGTGTAATCAGACCTCACACTGCTGTGCTCTGTGTCTCTGCAGCCATGCGTATGTATTGTCCCTGAGAGATGTGGAATCAGTCTCACACTGCTGTGCTCTGTGCTCTCGTGCAGCCAGTGTTATGTATTGTCCCTGGAGAGATGTGTAATCAGACCTCACACTGCTGTGCCTGTGCTCTCTGCAGCCAGTGTTATGTATTGTCCCTGGAGAGATGTGTAATCAGTCCTCACACTGCTGTGCTCTGTGCTCTCTGCAGCCAGTGTTATGTATTGTCCCTGGAGAGATGTGTAATCAGACCTCACCTGCTGTGCTCTGTGCTCTCTGAGCCACGTGTTATGTATTGTCCCTGGAGAATGTGTATGTAAACAGTCCCACCTGCGTGCTCTGTGCTCTCTGCAACCAGTGTTATGTATTGTCCTGGAGAGATGTGTAATCAGACCTCACACTGCTGTGCTCTGTGCTCTCTGCAACAGTGTTATGTATTGTCCCTGGAAGATGTGAATCAGACCTCACTGCTGTGCTCTGTGCTCTCGCAGCAGTGTTATGTATTGTCCCTGGAGGATGTGTAATCAGACCTCACACTGCGTGCTCTGTGCTCTCTGCAACCAGTGCTATGTATTGTCCCTGAGAGATGTTGTAATCCGATCCTACACTGCTGTGCTCTGTGCTCCTCTGCACCAGTGTTATGTATTGTCCCTGGAGAGATGTGTATAAGACTACACCTGCTGTGCTCTGTGCTCTCTGCAGCCATTTATGTATTGTCCCTGGAGAGATGTGTAATCGTCCTCACACTGCTGGCTCTGTGCTTCTGCAGCCAGTGTTATGTATTGTCCCTGGAGAGATTGTGTAATCAGACACTCACACCTGCTGTGCTCTGTGCTCTCTGCAGCCAGGTGTATTATGATTGTCCCGGGAGAGATGTGTAATCAGTCCTCACAGCTGCTGTGCCTGTGCTCTCTGCAACCAGTGTTATGTATTGTCCATGGAGAGATGTGTAATCAGACCTCACAACTGCTTTGCTCTGTGCTTCTGCAGCCAGTGTTATGTATTGTCCCTGGAGAGATGTGTAATCAAGACCTCACACTGCTTTGCTCTGTGCTCTCTGCAGCCATGTTATGTATATATCCCTGGAGAGAGGTCTAATCAGACCTCACACTGCTGTGTCTCTGTGTCTCTGCAGCCAGTGTATTGTATTGTCCATGGAAGATGTGTAACCAGCCTCACACGCTGTGCTCTGTCTCTGCAGCCAGTTGTTATGTATTGTCCCTGGAGAGATGTGTATCAGATCTCACACTGCTGTGCTCTGTGCTCTCTGCAGCAGTGTTATGTATTGTTCACTGGAGAGATGGTAACACAGACCCTCACACCTGCTGTGCTTCTGTGCTGCTGCAGCCAGTGTTATGTATTGTTCCCTGGAGAGATGGTTAATCAGACCTCACACTGCTCGTGCTCTGTGCTCTCTGCAGCCAGTGCTATGTATTGTCCCTGGAGAGATGTGAATCAGTCCTCACACTGCTGTGCTCTGTGCTCTCTGCAGCCAGTGTTATGTATTGTCCCTGGAAGAGTGTAATCAGACCTACACCTGCTGTGCTCTGTGCTCTCTGCAGCCAGTGTTATGTATTGTCCTGGAGAGATGTGTATCAGTCCTCACACTGCTGTGCTCTGTGCTCTCTGCAGCCAGTGTTATGTATTGTCCCTGGAGAGATGTGTAACCAGACCTCACACTGTCTGTGCCTCGGTGCTCTCTGCAGCCAGTGTTTAGTATTGTCCCTGGAGAGATGTGTAATCAGTCCTCACACGTGTGCTCTGTGCTCTCTGCAACCAGATGTTATGATTGCCTGGAGAGATGTGTAATCAGACCTCACCAATGCTGTTGCTGCTGTGCTCGTCTGCAGCCAGTGTTATGTATTGTCCCTGGAGAGATGTGTAATCAGACTCACCACTGCTGTGCTCTGTGCTCTCTGAAGCCACCAGTGTTAGTATTGTCCCTGGAGAAGAGTGTACCAGACCTCACACTGCTGTCCTCTGTGCTCTCTGCAGCCAGTGTTATGTATTGTCCCTGGAGACATGCTCCTTGAATATACATCCATATATCACAGACCTGCTGTTACTATCAACATATCTCTCCAGGGACAACACCCAACACTTGCTGCAGAGCACAGAGCACAGCAGTGTGAGGACTCATCCACTAATAAACACTTTCTACACCTGCTAAAAAGATCCATAAAGAACCATTATGATAATCCAGGGACACTTACTCACAGATGATCATGACTGTGGTGATCTTCATATATTTGTTATCCTTCTTCCTTTTAAATTCAACTTTCAAAATTATATTAATGTGCCTGAAGGGCAGTAGGGGCGTTACCAGAGCCCTTCCATGTTAAAGCTTCAAAGGCTGTTACAATGAGCAGAACATGTCTCACCTCCCCCTTGCTCTCTTGCTCCTCCCTCTGCCTGTGTAATCTAGTAGCAGAAGGAAAAGTAAGGGAATGGGAGACTGGCTCTGCTCATTATAACAGCCTGTGAAGCTACAGCACAGAGGGGCTCTGGTAACACCCCCATTTTAGACAGAAGAAGGTCATTAATAACAACTATAAGAAGAGTCGCACAGTCCCGGTGCCTCCCTGGTTTATCGTGATGGAATCTTCTAGTAGATGTAACGTAATGTAACCGTTGGGATCACAGGGATCGGCTATCACTTACCTTGGACGCCGTACGGTTGGAAGACCCTTCGTTCAGTGAGAACTGACAATATGACCTTCTCTCTGAACAGCAATTCCCGAATGACTCCGTCACCACCACAGAACTTCCCAGGACCACCGGAGCCCGGCCGTAACTGGAAACGTTTCAGGACCACCGGATACCTGGAGAGAGAAAGCGGCGTCAGAGGAAAGAGCAGAGAAAGGTCTGGACACAAGGCAGGATATTTACAGGAGACCTATAACAGCTTTACAGTAATTATTGTGGAACCAACCAACGGGTTTTGAAAATGTTCATTACAGAGAGCACAGAGCACAGCAGTGTGAGGAAACACCCCCAATACAACTATGGCATATAAATCCATAATTCACAGTTCTGCTGCTACTAACAACATACACAAAGGTGCAATTATACATCTCTCAATGGACATTACATAACACTTGCTGCAGGGAGCACAGAGCTCAGCAGTGTGAGGTCTGATTACACATCTCTCCAGGGACAATACATAACACTGGCTGCTCTCTGCAGCCAGTGTTATGTA
>WNYA01001399.1:0-74593 GCA_019512145.1 Engystomops pustulosus
ACATCATGTACTAGTGTAACCTCAGCAAGTATAACACTGGGGTCACCTGCTCCATGAATGGTAGACAGATAGTTATGTATACGGGAGCAGGTTACCTCAGTGTAGGCAGCTCTATAAACCAGGAAGGTAATGAGCGGTGTATCTGCTCCGGGTCACCTCACATACAACATACATGGCTGATAAATGTGAGCTTATTGCTTTAAACACTGCAAACTGCACTGATTTCTATGAGGGGTAGTTACCTTACACACTCTACATATCATTGATTTATATGAGGGTGTACTTACCTCACACTGTGTATATCACTAATTTATATGAGGTTGTACTAACCTCACACTGTGTATATCACTGATTTATATGAGGTTGTACTAACCTAGTTCCCCTTTATCTCTAGTCTTTTTTTTATATAAACTTCAATGTATGGATTTATGTAAGGTATGCACCTGGGGGCTTAATATCCTCAGGCAACATACTGTCATTGGTGGAGAAATCTTGAGAGTCCCCTTGTAAATTAAATACAACATGCAATGTCAACATCTGTCCTCTAAAGCCAGCAACATCTTGTGCATGTAGTCAAAATTTGTCCTGGAATCTCTGGTTAGAGGGATGTATATTAAATCTGTAAACAAGGCATTGGTCTCTCGTCGGCCTCATCTGGAAATATTTTCCATTCTGGGCACCAGTCTATAAAAATGAGGCAATGGACTCGAAGCATTACAATAAGAACACCACAAAATAAAAAGGGTATAAGTGGGTCTCAGTTATGAGGAAACAACTAAATTTAATAAGTCTGGAAAAGAGATGACTATGAGAGACATGATTAATTTATATAAATGCTGAATTGTCCACTAAAAATATGTGGAAGGTGGTTCAGGGTTAATCAAATCAAAAGTGAGGGGGTACTACTGTCTCCCCGTCTGGAGAAAACAAGGTTAATCACCAGAGGTAACAGGCTTCTTTACTATAGAACTGTAAACTGTTGAATAGCCTGCCCTCAGGTGCTGGTCACTAGTGGGACAGCACAGAGCTTCATAGATTGCTAGATCATCTTTTTAAATCTGGAAACATTGAGGGCGATGTTATACAAGAATTAATTTTCCCCAAATCCCTTCCTCATCCTATCTACTGCTCTTTCTTTCCTTGGTTGAACTTGATGGACAACCAACAAATGTACACACCGTTGTCTATTCGTTCTTCTGATGGCCTGTGTAATGTCTCTATTCCGCAAACTGAATACGAGAGGGTTTACTTGATTGGAACCAAGTATAACAAACATAAATGAGAGAACAATCTCTTGCTCATGAGTCTGTGATAGGTAAAAATGTCGCAGAGCCAAGCACATAACAAATAACAATTGATAGATGGGAAAGCAGCTCGAGAAGGTTTTCCATCTTCCGCTGAAGACTTAATTTTTAGGATGGTGTTATGATGCGGATTATGATTGCCAAGATCAAGCAAGAGGGAATAAACCCATATAATTATAGATATTATAAGATAGGTTTTTCAAAGAAGAGATTCACTAACAGAAGCTTCATTAGGGTTTTAAGTTCACAGTAAAGCTTTTGAGAAAACTAAGCCAAAATACTGTCAATTATGAACAAACAAGGTAAGATGGAGGCATTGACCAAAGATATAACCAAGAACGGCACGCCAGTACACACAAACCTTTTTACTCATATAGAGGTAACGTTAGAGGGAAGCAGACTGCGACTAGCGATCATGGCCATGGGTCATCGAGATAACTTCAATACTTCCCAGACGCACAAGAAAAGTATAACTAACCATACAAGACGTATAAGACAGACATGGTCACCAGTGTGACACACATAGATCAGCTTATGAAGTACGTTGGTCCATACAACTGATTCCCAATGTGATAGATACACAAGAAGAAATATCTGGTGTGTTAACCCGGGCTCAGACCTATCATGATATAATGAGAAGGTTACCACTGAGGATCAAAGATAAATCACCAAAATAACTGTTAGAATTATTCGTCTTGGTTTTCAGTATTGGCAAACAGCAAAATGGAATGTGGGCTCTGATGTGATATTACGGCCTTCTCCACCCACATTTTTACCAGCATGAAATAGTAGTAGCAATAAAAATAATGTAATGTATATAAATAATTATAATGCATAAGCAAACTTGACTGTTGTGGTTTTTAAAAAAAATTATTTAAAATTCTAATAAAGTTCCTCGATTCTTTCTGATTAAATGGGGCTAATAACCCAAGGTCTGCCACTTTTTGAGCCCCTGAGTACACTAGCTAAGTATATGGTGATTATTCAAATATATAGATATTCAATGTATTTGGTTATGTGAGGACATATGGACAGGGCTTCTCCATTGCATACAGTTGACCTCTAAATATGAGGACTTCAGTTTCGTCATCGGAGGATAGATATAAGTGAATTAAATTAAAAAGCAAAAACGATTAAATTTATTACATTTATGACTTCATGGATTTCTAGCTCCTGCTCTGTATATTGCTGTGTGATACTTTAAAAATGCAATATGCGGTTTTTGTCTATGAAAATGAAAAATTTTACAATGAATAAAATTTCTGTTCCTCCACATCTGTAGTTATTGATATGAATGCCCTGATACGAGCGTACCTGGCATCTTGTGTATTGGGGTGGAGCACGTTGTTTACACCATGAGGAGTGATTTCTATCATGTTTGGATCATCTCTGGGGGTTTTAGAAAAAAAGATAAGATAAGATCATTGTATTATTTGGGACTAATATCAGATATACTACTATAAACTTGTTTTTACCAATGAGGATTCATTTATCATTTTTTGGATCATCTCTTGGGGTTTAAGAAAAAAAGGATAACTACTACAACTTTATACACTGATGAAGAATCCCTTGTACAATACAGTTTTTAAACTTCTCACTGTGAACTGTGGATAGTCCTGCTTATTAACTTTTGTGGGAACCACACTCTAAATATAATAAATAAAAGGTTGAAAAATGAAAGAAAATGGCCAATCACTATGATGACTATTTTTGTTTTTGCTCACTAATATGGTCTTACTTCCTAAGTGGTTTTATTGGCGAAATTACTTGTATCTATTGATGGTGGATATGTCACCAAGTGATCCATTTGGGTGAACTTTGGACAAAAAATCATATGTTGTGGTTGCCAGGACTAGACATAGAAAAAATATTGCCAAAGCTGCGGCAATTCTCTAAAACATAAAAACCTTATTACATCTATAGTCTCATTCTTGGTATAAAATATCATATCAATAAACGCATCAAAATATTCAGGAGACCAATCATATAAGATTATACATCTACAGATAGACGTCAATTATACAAATACAGTTTCAAAATATTTGTGAAAATCAAACCAAATGTCGCATGATTCTAGTGCTGCAGCAACCAAAAATGGTCCGTGTGCGACAGAAAATGTATCCCGGACATCTCTCTTAAATCCTGTGCAGCATTTGCACTTTAAAGAATGTACAAAATTCCGACAGAAATCGACAGCACAAGCCAGTGCCCACTAGTGTGATGTAGGATGTGCTGGTAAATCCCAAACTAACACATTATTAAATGCATAAAGTAAATACTTCCCAACACACATTGGGGCTTATTTACTAAGGGTCCGCGATCGCATTTCTGTCGGACTTCCCGATGTTTTAGGGGATTGCACGGCGGAACATGATTAAGAGGGAATGTTGTTGCACGTGGTTCGGTTTTGGCACAATCGCGTTTGGCTTACATGCAACAGAATGGGGGTGCGTGCCGTCGGATGATCCACTGGATTCAGACTGAGCGCGGGATTTAACTCTCAATTGTGTTGCAAGAACATGCACTTAGAAAGAGAAGTGAACTACCGGCTGAGCTGAGTGGGAAGCGACAGATACAGGATATCAGGCGCACAATCTTAGTGAATCACGTGCATTAATCGTCGGAACAATGCACTTCGGTGAACTCCTCAGACAGGTAAGTTAATATGTGCCCCAGTAATGTTATGAATCATAAGGCTAAATGCATACATGTTGACACTACTCCCACATACCATGTTTATTAACTCCTTACCAACACATGTAGGCCACACATTTACTAAAGCCCTAACTCCAGTTTTCTGTCAGACTTTGCACATTTTCTCAGGTGCAAACTGATTATTTTATAATATCCCGCCACAAATGTGTCAACTGCGACTGGTGTTTTTTATGGTATGGTGCGGTTGCACTATACCCCGACGTACACAATTTTCTGCATCTAAGATTGGCATCTGTTTGTTCAGCTCGGACCTTGTTGACACAGTCCAAATCTGCTTGCACCACCAGTCCAGAAGGTGCACACACCAAAAAAAAGTTAATTGCACTCTGACCGAGCGTGCATGGGGCCCCAGATCCATGAAGATTGGGCTCCATAATTTCCAAATCTGACCTCTTCCTGCACTATACACACGGCAAACTGCAACACAGTATAGACTGCACTCGGTTTTTATGATAAATGGGGCCAATGTGCTACTGATTGACATTGTCTGGACCCATGGCACTATGCCAATAAACAGGAGGTTAGACAGGACTTGACTACCAGACTGGTGCCACCCTGATCTGGAACCCACGAAAACAAAGGGTATGCAATTTTAAACCCCCAAAAATATCTGTATTTGGCCTACACAATGCTAATCTACAGAATTATAAATACATTTTTTTTATTATACTATTTTTTTTTCAAACTGGAGTGAGTATGAGAGCTAAGTTCTCCCCATCCTTTGGCAAACTAGTGATGTCAGGTTTGGAGGTATTTCACCATCTATTCCCCCAGCAATCCCACCTGGACGTATAGAGTGGTATGGGCAGATACAATTTGATATCCTCAATTGCAATTCAAATATCAGGCAGATACTCAAAATCCAGTAAATAAAACAATGATGTTTGGAAAGGGCTAGAAGAATTTAGGTAAAAAAGAGTAGGGACGTCGCTCGGTACCAGAATAAAGATCAATATCCTAAATAAGTTGAGATTAAATCCCAGATACCACATTTGTACTACATACAGCCCCATTTAACAAAATCCAATCAATTCATACACTTACATTTCCCAAATAACGGCTTTATTTTGGCATGGCTCTTGAAGATTCCACTACTTTACTAGATATTATAAGGCTTAGAATTTGAAGGACATTTATAAAAATTTGGGAAATCTCCAACCACTTATTTAGAGGGATGTGCTCTACACCCTCATGCATGAAAAGCACTTTTAAGAAGTCTGTTAACCCTTTACATGTATTATAGCGTTAAACAAAATGGAGGCGTGGTCTACAAATGTAATATTTTTCGACATACAGCAAAGCTCAAATAGACATACAGAAAGTGACAATCAGAAAGTGAAACATTCGCAATGGATTAATAAAGAAAGCTCCTTAAAGTTTTATTCTCAATTTCTCCAGAGTATGCCGATATGTGGTGGTAACCTGCAATATGGGCGCCATGACAGGCATAGAATGGAAGAAGGCGCCATTCAGAGCAATTTGCATGTCAAATTTGTACAGGCTCTAATGTTTTTTTTTCTTTTTAAGTGGAGCCTATAGGGGCTTATTTTTGCCCCATGAGATGCTTTTTCTGGTACATATTTTTTGCGTGCATCTATAAGCTGAATTGATACATTTTTTAAACTCTTTGTTGGTGGAGGAATGAAAATAATACATTTTTTTAGATTTTTTTTGTTTTATTTTTTTGGCCGTTTACCATACAATAAAAATATATATTATTTTTATTATATGGGTCTCCACGATCACAAAATACCCTTATTTTGTAGGTATTTTTATTTTTTTTCCCACTTTTACTAAATAAAAAGTAATTTGGAAAAATATTGTTAATTTGAGCATATCGACTAGGAGAACTGGCACTATAAGCATAGACATTATCACATTAATTTATTGTATATTTATTAATACATAAAATCATAAAAAGGGAAAAGTTTATATTTAATCCATCACTTAGTGCCCATTGATATTATAAAAATCTGTCCCATGTACTTATTTTTTTAAACTTGTTTATTTGAAAATTAAGCAATAACGTGACAGAATTGGTACATGTCACTAGATAAACATATATAAACTTTTCTAACATTAGTACCCAATCTGGTATATTACATAAAGAACATGCCAAACAACAATATCATCTGTGTAATCTCCTTTACCATACCGCAATACCCCACTCTTATGATACTTAGTAGCAATGGAGGGGTGGAGGGCCATCTCCTCGGACTGCACGTTAGATCACATCTATGTGTTTGGAATCCGTTTTTTTGGGTATGCCCATTCTTATACACTAAAGTTAAAATAAAGCTATTCATAGGGGAGGATTCCTGAATGAGATTGGTGCATTATCATAACACCGTTAGTGGGGGCACACCAAGCGTCCCCTAATTTGTATTTACGTATTTTTTTTTCCATCATGACACATGTGGAGGATGGGGATCCTTCACTGCAGAGAATATGCGTTACGCACCATAAATAGCGCCTCCTGAAGGAAATTCAAATGTAGTGTGTCCACAATTCTTCATCCAATAGACCAATAAATAGATTTTAGGGGCTAGGGAACGTTGTTCAGTATGCATGGACAGGACGTCTACTACAAGTCCTTCCACACAAGGCTTCCACATACTCCTCATTACTAAGGAACGAAGCAAAGACTTCCCACCTCCTCCAGTGCTTCACAAGGTGGTCCTTGCTTGATTCTAGCCTGTATGAGATAGAGTAAATGGTAGAGATGAGCCCTCTGGGTCCTGAGCCCAAGAACTACAAATTAGTGGCATCCGGATCCAAGCCATGCGTGGCACCGCTACAGTAATTTGTGATCACATGTGGGAATATTACTCACCCATTCAGGGAACCTGGGTAACAAACTATGGGTGCTTTTACTTTCTTTATGTTTTACCCCTTCTAAAATAAAAATTAGGGGCCTAAGCAGTGTTTTTAGAAAATGTAAGAACTTTCTATAAACATCTGGGTGGTAAATGATCCATATCAATGTAGATACTTCTCTGGGTATGTCATTTTCAAAAATAGATCATTTATAGGGGGTTTCACTGTTCTCTGTTAGCCTACTCGAGGAACTTTCAAAAAACAACAACATCAAACTCCCTGCCCTCTCAAAGGCCCTCTCTATTCTGCGCGTCTGCTGTGCGCCCCTAAAGTTATATACTAAATGTGGTTAGTACATCACTTTTGGTAATGGGTAAGATTTATTTTAGGCTATAAAATACATTTTATTGTCAAAATTTTAACATTCTAATAGAACCTCCATTTTTTTTAATTTTTGTGAGAAGCTCTAAGGCTTAACAAGCTTCCAAAGGCGGTTGGAATTGTTTGATGGCTGCTCAGTCTTATAACCAAATGGGCAATTTTGTTCACTTCGCACTCCCCCTATCTCCTTGCCGCCCTTCAAGTGAAACTGGAGGTGAAGGCTCTTGGGTGTGATGGACTAAGAGCGAATGTGGAGACGGTCGACGTGTGGTAACAATGGAGATGGAGAAGTTGGTTTTTCGGAAGTGGAAGTGGAGGTATATAGTTGGAATACTCAGAAACATTGGTGCTAAAATTGTTCAATTGAAAGCGTAATTTACGTAAAAATTGGAAACTATAAGCCTCCTAATGCCTAAAAAATAATTTATCATAAAAAAGCATATGCCAGAAATCGAATTTTTAAAAGTTTCAAACAATTTCCACTTTTTTACAACAATATGTGCAATGTGTTTAAACGAAAGATATACGCTTACTGTGAGGTACAAACATTCAATGAAAAACTTGCAACAAAAACACTCATATCGCGCCATCGGCATATTTTAAAAATCGGCTGTATCCTATGGGTTAAAATGTGCGTGTCCTAAGGGTAAAAGAACAGGGTAGGTAGTAGCATTGTAGTAGTACTGTGACGAGGAGAGTAATGTGGTTGTTTAGTGTAGTTACTGAGAAAAGAAGTCGTGGTATAATAGTAGTAGTACCGTCATCCCCGGGTTTTACATACAAGATCGGGTCCGTGAGGTTTGTTCTTAAGTTGAATTTGTATGTCACGTCGAACTGTATCTTTTATAATTGAAGTTGTAGACATTTTTTATTTAATTGGCCCCATGACAATTGGAGTTTAAATTTTTTTGCTGTAATGGGGACCATAGATTATCAATAAGAGCTTCATTACAGCCCACATTACCTGATCTTGCAGTCTGGGACTCTAGTAAGACTTCCAGAGATGCTTCAAACACGAGGTCACAGTGGGCACAGGGTTTCCGTCTGTAACTATGGGGTTCATCTTGTAACTATGGTGTCCCTTAAGTAGGGGACCCCGCTGTACTGGGGTCGAGGACGAGTATGTGGTGTGTAGTGTAGTACATGAAGGACAGAGTGGGGCATTTTACTAGGCCCGATTGGCGTTTTCCCGACGTGTTAACCACCCGATATTTCCGAATTGCAATTTTCCCTGTATTGCCCCGGTGTTTTTGGGCTACGATCGGATTGTGGCCATCGGCACCGGCGGTCACGTGACGAAACCGGGGCGTGGCCGGAACGAAACCTGCCAGATTCGGAATACCGGAGCCGCATTTTAAAAAAGTGTGCGGTGACACGCGCTTTACTTCATCCATGAGGCTCTGTGACTCCAGCACTTCTGGCTTCCGATGCCTTAAGCGAAGCATCGCCACCTGGTGGACGTCGGAGGAACGCCTTAGTGAATCCGGCCGGACCCGAATCCACCGCAGATAACGCGCCGCGTGTAAACGCGAATGGACTGGGTTAAGTAATCTGCCCATTATGTGGTGTGTATGTAGTCCTATGAAGGACATAGTATGTAGTTGTATGTTGTATCGTACTATGAGAGTACAGGATAGGTAGTGGTGTTATGTTAGTACTATGTAGAGGACTGAGTAGTTAGGTGTGTAGTGTAGTATACTGAGAGAAGACATGAGTTTTGGTGTTTAGTATAGTACTGAAGAGAAGACGAGTATGTGGTGTATAGTGTGTTAACTGAGAGAAACGGATAAGTGTGTGTTTGTAGTGTATACTGAGAGTAAAAGAGTATGTGGTGTATAGTGTAGTACTGAGAGATAGAGAGTATGTGGTGTTATAGTGTAGCCACTGAGAGAAAAGACGGAGTATGTGGTGTTGTATGTATTACTGAGAGAAGACAGATGTATGTGTGTGTAAATGACTAGAGATATTGTGTCAGCTGAACGAGAGAAGACAGAGTATGTTTGTAAGTAAATAGTGAACGTAGTGATGGTAACTAGAGAAGACAGAGTATGGTGGTGTGTAGTAAGTACGAAGAGACAGACTGTTATGTGGTATTGCAGTGTTAAGTACTCGAGAGAAGACCATGAGTATGTGGTGGTGTAGTATAGTCTGCGAGAAGACAGAGTATGTGGTGTATGAGTGTAGTCTGATGAGAAGACAGAGTGTGTGGTGTTATACGGAGAGCATATTGTGTGTGTAGGCTGAGAGAAGCCAATGGGGGGATGTCGAAATCAGGTATGTGTATGTAGTGTATACTGAGAGAAAACAGAGTTGTGGTGTTAGTGTAGTACGGAGAAAAGACAGAGTATTGGTTGTATAGTGTAGTACCTGAGAGAAGACAATTTGTGGTGTGTAGTTGTAGACTGAGAGAAGAGACAGTAATGTGGTGTATAGTTAGTACTGAGAGAGACAGAGATGTGTGTATAGTTGTAGTCTGAGAAAGACCAAGAGTAATTGGGTGTGTAGTATATTAATCTGAGAGTAAGACATAGTATGTGTGGTATTGTAGTACTGAATAAGACAGGTGGTTTTAGCTGGGCTATGTCACTTCCTGTCCTATATCTCTCTTCTCTCTTTCTCCCTAAAGACAGAAGAAACCTGTCTGACTCAGCAAGTTATAACACTGGGGTTCCCCTGTTATATCATCTGCTGTCACCTCATACACACCTCACACATCATTACTAGTGAACCTCGCAAGTATACACTGGGGTCCCCATGTTATATCACTCTTGCTGTCCCCTCATACACCCCACACATCATGTCTGTTGTAACCTCAGCAATGTATACACTGGGGTCACCATGTTATATCATCTGTTTCCACATCACCTCATCCTATGTACTAGTGTACCTCAGCAAGTATACCCTGGGGTCAACCGTGTTATATTATCTGCTTTCACCTCTCACCTCACACATCATGTACAATAGTGTAACCTCAGCAAGACTAGCAGTAACACTGGGGTCACCATGTTATCAACTCTGCTGTCACCCTCATACACCTCACCACACATGTACTGTGTAACCTCAGCACTATAACCCATGGGGTCACCGTGTTAGCGTTCCTCTGCTTCACCTCAAACCCAACACAATCACAAATTATACTTGTAACCTCAGCAATATAACACTGGGTCACCGTTTATATCCTCTGCTGTCACCTCATACCCTCACACATCATGTACTAGTGTAACCTCAGCAGTATAACACCCGGTTTCCCCTGTTAAATCATCTGCTGTCACCTCAACACCCTACCCGCACAACATCATGTACTAGTGTAAACCTCATAGCAAGTATCACCTGGGTCACCATGTTTGATATCACTCTGCGTCACCTCATACAACCTCACACATCATGTACTAGTGTAACCTCAACAAGTATACACTGGGGTCCCATTTTATCATCTGCTGTCACCCAGTCACCTCACACATCAGTACTAGTGTAACCTCGCAAGTAAACACTGGGTCACCGGGTTATGATTATCTGCTGTCACCCTCATACACCTCACACTCATGTACTAGTATAACCTCAGCAATATAACCTGGGTCCACCATTTTATATCACTCTGCTGTCCACCTCATACACCTCACCATCAATGTACCTAGTGGTAACCTCAGCAGATAACACTGGGGTCACCGTTGGTTTATCCTCTGCTCACCTCATCAACCTCACCATCAGTACTAAGTGTAACCTCAGCAAGTATAAACTCGGGGTCACCGTTTATATCTCTGCTGTCACCTCATACACCTCAACACATCATGTACTAGTGTCAACCTCAGCAAGTATCCACTGGGTCACCGTTTGCTATATTATCTGGCTGGTCACCTCATACACCTCACACATCATGTACTATGTAACCTCAGCGTAATACACTGGGTACCATGTTCATATAATCTGCTGTCGCCTCATACACACTCGCACACATCATGTACTAGTGTAACCTCACAAGTTATAACACTGGGGTCACCTGTTATAAAGTCCTCTGCTTGACACCTCATGTACACCCTCACACATCACTGTACTAGTGTAACCTCAGCACGTATAAAACACTGGGGTCACCAGGTTATAACTCAAGCTGCTGTCACCACATACACATCACACATCATGTCTAGTGTAACCTCAGCAAGTATACACACTGGGTCCCCGTGTTACTACACTCCTGTGTCACCTCATACACCTCACACATCATGTACTATGTAACCCTCAGCAATATAACCACTGGGTTACCATGTTATATAATCTCTGCTGTCACCTGATCACCCTTCCCAAGAACACATCATGTACTAGTGTCACCTGCAGCAAGTATAACACTGGGGTCACCTGTTAGATTCACTCGCTGTCTGTCACCTACATACACCTCACACTCATGTACTCGTGTAACCTCACATCAAGTATAACGACGGGTCAACCATGTTAATTCACGCTGCTACCTCAACACCTCACCATCATGTACTAGTGTAACTCAGCAAGTAACACCTGGGTCCCATGTTACATAGCTCCCAACCGTCCCGATTTGACTGGGACTTCCGTTTTTTCGTGTACCTCTGCCCCGTCACGGGCAGCTTGGATATTGTCACGGATCTCCCCCCGAGTCCCGCTGTGCCCGCTGCTGTGTTCGCATAGTAAATACTTTTGAAAGTCTAGACTCCACGTACAGAATGCTTCTACAGACAACATCGGGAGGGATCCTTTCAGAGAAGTGTCGGGCTTAGCGCAGAGCAGGACCACGTCATCAGCTTTCAGACTGTCCTAGATTGGTCACTTAGCGCTCTCCTAGAGTTCCTTCCCAGAGCAGACATCGGCGAGAATTCCTTTTCAGAATGTCGGCTAGTGGAGGAGCAGGGACACTCCTCAGCTCAGATTCTATCTTCCATTATATGGCTCCGGTCTTCCCCAGACACAAGCTCTTTAATACATTAAATAAATAAATTTTTGCCAGCTAGATCGAACCTGGGACCTCTGCACCCATCGACCGGAGCTTAACTACCTGAGCTAAAGCCCAGTGATAGAGAGCTGAGATTTCTGTAACTAAGACCATTGTGTTATCTTGTGATCAGACTAATTCACTTTGATATAGAGAGGGATCTTCTCAAGATATTATTAATTATTGAGACATATTATTATTATTATATTATAATTTTATTCTTATTGGATTATTAATAATGGTAAAAAATAATAATAAATCCTCTAAAATAACTCAAATAATATCAATAGTCCTCAATAATTACATATTCTAGAAGATCCTCTCCCTATATACCAAGGTCAGTAATATAGTTCCTTATTACAAAATTCTCCACATTGTAATCACTTGGAGGTTTATAGCTCAGTGGGTTAGCGCTGTGTTTTATATGTACATGGACACTGCAAGGTTTCTGGGCTTCAAATACCCGATGAGGATAGATTTTTTTTTTTTTTTAAATATGATTTTATTATGTTTAATTGGCTACAATTTTGGGGCGTGGCCAGGGAGTTGATTTGGGTGTGTGGCTTAGGGGTTTCGGCCGCGGCGCACCTATCGCGTGCCGCCATTTGTCCTCTCTCTTTCCTTTCTCCCAAATGTTGGAGAGGGTTACTAGTGTATATCTGCTGTACCTCATACACCTCACACATCATGTCTAGTGTAACCTCACAAGTATAACACTGGGTTTTACCTATGTATATATCTGCTGTCGCCTCATAACACCTCCACATCATTACTCAGTGTAACCATCAGCAAGTAAACAAACTGGGTCCACCATGTATATCCTCTGCTGACAACCTCATCCACCTCACACATCATACTAGTGTACCTCAGCAGTATAACACTGGGGTCACCATGTTATATCATCTGCTGTCACCTCATACACCTCACACTCATGTACTAGTGTAACCTCACAAGTATACCACTGGGGTCACCAGTTATAATCATCTGCTGTCACCTCATACACACACACATCATGTACTAGTGGTAACCTCAGCAAGTATACACTGGGGTCACCATGTATATCATCTGCTGTCACCTCATACACATCACACATCATGTACTAGTGTAACCTCACAGTATAACACTGGGTCACCGTGTTTATTATCTGCTCACCTCATACTCCTCAGCACATCATGTACTAGTGTACCTCAGCAAGTATAACACTGGGTCACCTGCTCCATGAATGGTAGAAGCGATAGTTAGTATACGGGAGCATGTGTTCCTCAGTGTAGGCAGCTCTCATAAACCAGAAGGTAATGAGCGGTGTATCTGCTCCGGGTCACCTCACATACAACATACATGGCTGATGATATGTGAGCTTTTGCTTTAAACACTGCAACTGCACTGATTTCTTGAGGGGGTAGTTACCTACACACTCTACTACATATCATTGATTTATATGAGGGTGGTACTTACCTACACACTGTGTATATCACTAATTTATATAGGTTGTCTAACCTCACACTTGGTATATCACTGATTTATATGAGGTTGTACTACCTCACACACTCCATATATCATTGATTTATATGATTGGTGTACTACACCCTCACACACTCCATATATCATGATTTACATTAGGTGTACTAAACTCACCACGTCCATATATCACTGATTTATATGAGGGTGTACTAACCTCACACACTCCATATATCATTGATTTATATGAGGGTGTACTTACCTCACACACTCCATATATCATTGATTTATATGAGGGTGTACTTACCTCACACTGTGTATATCACTGATTTATATGAGGTTGTACTAACCTCACACACTCCATATATCATTGATTTATATGAGGTTGTACTAACCTCACACACTCCATATATCATTGATTTACATGAGGGTGTACTAACCTCACACACTCCATATATCACTGATTTATATGAGGGTGTACTAACTTCACACACTCCACATATCATTGATTTACATGAGGGTGTACTAACCTCACACACTCCATATATCACTGATTTACATGAGGGTGTACTAACTTCACACACTCCACATATCATTGATTTACATGAGGGTGTATTAACCTCACACACTCCATATATCATTGATTTACATGACGGTGTACTAACCTCACACACTCCATATATCATTGATTTACATGAGGGTGTACTAACCTCACACACTCCATATATCAGTGATGGCAAACCTTTTAGACACAGAGTGCCCAAACTACAACCAAAACCCACATATTTTTCACAAAGTACCAATGCAACAATTTGAGCAGTAACTTATTACTCCATGCTCTTTCACGGGTTTAAATTGTGTAGGCCCCTGAGGACACCAATACAGTAGAAAGAAGGAGAAGAAGTTTGGTTACCATTGTAGCTTCCTTCTGGGGTGATGGCAAGGGTGCCCATTTAGAGGGCTCTGAGTGCCACCTCTGGCACCCGTGCCATAGGTTCGCCACCACTGCCATATATCATTGATTTACATGAGGGTGTACTAACCTCACACACTCCACATATCTTTGATTTACATGAGGGTATACTAACCTCACACACTCCATATATCATTGATTTACATGAGGGTGTACTAACCTCACACACTCCATATATCATTGATTTACATGAGGGTGTACTAACCTCACACACTCCATATATCATTGATTTACATGAGGTTGTACTAACCTCACACACTTTGAGGTGGTTTTAGGTGCGGTTTTGTCAATTAAACAGGTGAAAGACATGAACTGAACGGGTGAATGACAGTTATGGAGCAGGTTTCCCCTTCAAAATCAAATTCACCCGTTCAGTTCACGTCTTTGACCTGTTCAATTGACAAAACTGCACCTAAAACCACCTCAAAGCTGATTGCGATGCAGTGTTAACTGCAACGTGTGACTGCACCCTGAGTCCGTCATCATCCTTCAGTCTGAATTAGGTTCTATGGCTGTCACACCCTTCTCTAATTCTGTCTTGCTGGGGTTAACACTGTGGACCTTTAATTGCTTACTCCTTCCACCTGTGGCAGGGCCTAGGTTCCCTATAAGTGTCCAGGTTAGCCTTGACTCCTTTCTGGTCAAACTGCTATCTTGCTGTATCACTAGCTTCTCTTGTATTCTCCAATTTCTGGTTTCTTGCATGTGTCTCGACTTCTCTATTTGGATTGTGATTTGGTTATTGTTATTCCCCACTGCTGCCGACTCGGATTGTATACCTTGCCTTATTGTGTTTCTTTGTCTGTATTGTTACGTGTTCACACCTTACCCAGGGAGGGAACGTCGCCCAGTTATTGGCCTCCGTTTAGGGAGGACCCACAAAGTAGGTAGGAACAGATTGGGGGTCTCAGTGTCAAGGGTCAATGTCTTTGTTTGTATCCTGCCATTACAGTGTGATTGTATTTTTTTTTTTTATGAAGGAGGGGAGCCCCATGCAGAGATCTCCTATAGGACCCAAGCTCTCCTAATTATGCCCCTGTTTGGAAGCTAAATTCTATACTAGAAAGTATAGATAAACCTGGACCCTGATAATCTAAGCACATTGTCAGCCCACAGCATCTCCTAGCACAGAGGTATCATAATGTATCCACACTCTGGAGTCACATGAGCTAAAACAGCAACAAAACTGAGTAAAATTGTTAAGTAAGGGGTTAAAATGATCTTTAATGTGTAAAACTTTCTTTCATCGGCAAATTGTGTCATTTTACAGAATCCAATTAACACACAAGTTTTTAAAAATAGCAAGTGGTACCAAAGGACATAAGGGCACTTCTTCACTGCTCTGGGTCCTTTGCTCTCTTCCTTTGATTTTGCATGGGTCTTCATGACAACTTCACCACCTTTATTGGATATCATCAAATAAAGAATATATGACAAAAATGTTTTAAAAAAATGGCAATTTTCCTAATATTTTTCAAGTTAAAAAAATCTTATAATACTTATTTTGCATCATTTAATGGGGGAAATGGACTATTGGGCCAATCTATAGGGAAAAAAAAAATCTATCTACACTCACCGGCCACTTTATTAGGTACACCTGTCCAACAGCTTGTTAACACTTAATTTCTAATCAGCCAATCACATGGCGGCAACTCAGCGCATTTAGGCATGTAGACATGGTCAAGAAAATCTCCTGCAGTTCAAACCGAGCATCAGTATGGGGAAGAAAGGTGATTTGAGTGCCTTTGAACGTGGCATGGTTGTTGGTGCCAGAAGGGCTGGTCTGAGTATTTCAGAAACTGCTGATCTACTGGGATTTTCACGCACAACCATCTCTAGGGTTTACAGAGAATGGTCCGAAAAAGAAAAAACATCCAGTGAGCGGCAGTTCTGTGGGCGGAAATGCCTTGTTGATGCCAGAGGTCTGAGGAGAATGGGCAGACTGGTTCGAGCTGATAGAAAGGCACCAGTGACCTCAAATCGCCACCCTTTACAACCAAGTGTAGGCAGAAGAGCAATCTCTGAACACACAGTACGTCGAACTTTGAGGCAGATGGGCTACAGCAGCAGAAGACCCACCGGGTGCCACTCCTTTCAGCTAAGACAGGAACTGAGGCTACAATTTGCACAAGCTCATCGAAATTGGACATTAGAAGATTAGAAAAACGTTGCCTGGTCTAAGAATCTCGATGTCTGCTGCAACATTCGGATGGTAGGGTCAGAATTTGGCGTCAACAACATGAAAGCATGGATCCATCCTGTCTTGTATCAACGGTTCAGGCTGGTGGTGGTGGTGTCATGGTGTGGGGAATATTTTCTTGGCACTCTTTGGGCCCCTTGGTACCAATTGAGCATCGTTGCAACGCCACAGCCTACCTGAGTATTGTTGCTGACCATGTCCATCCCTTTATGACCACAATGTACCCAACATCTGATGGCTACTTTCAGCAGGATAATGCGCCATGTCATAAAGCTGGAATCATCTCAGACTGGTTTCTTGAACATAACAATGAGTTCACTGTACTCAAATAGCCTCCACAGTCACCAGATCTCAATCCAATAGAGCATCTTTGGGATGTGGTAGAACGGGAGATTCGCATCATGGATGTGCAGCCGACAAATCTGCGGCAACTGTGTGATGCCATCATGTCAATATGGACCAAAATGTCTGAGGAATGCTTCCAGCACCTTGCTGAATCTATGCCATGAAGAATTGAGGCAGTTCTGAAGGCAAAAGGGGGTCCGTTACTAGCATGGTGTACCTAATAAAGTGGCCAGTGAGTGTATATACACATTGATTATTACTTTAGATTTTCCAAATCAGCCTCTCCACATGCTTAGGTTGTGGCATCCAATAGAATCCAGGAGCAGCAGGAATACACAGCAAAATGTCTCACTCCAAAAGTTCAGTCTCCTCAAATTAACTTCCTGTTTGTATTTAAGGAGTTGGAAGATCACCATGAACGAAAAATGTGCTCACTCTGATGACTTGCACTGACGTATAATGGGGCAGATTTACTTACCCGGTCCATTCGCGATCCGTCGGCGCGATCTGTGTGGAGGATTCGGGTTCTGCCAGGATTAACTAAGGTAGTTCCTCCGACGTCCACCAGGTGTCGCTGCTGCGCTGAAGTTCATCGGATTGCCCTGAACTTCACCAAACCGGGCCGAGTGCAGATAAGCGCATGTCAAGCAAAATGCGTCGGTTTTTCCGAATCCGTCGGGTTTTCCAATTCATGGAAAATCATCGCAAAACGGAAAAATTTGGGTAACCCACCATAAAAACACTATTCGGGCACTTAGTAAATGACCCCCAATGAGTTTTTTTTAATGTACCTATAATGTCAATGGGGTATTTTTCTCACAGAAGTCACGTTGAATAAGGGCATGCTTTACTTTTTATGGGTCGCATCACGATGCAGATATGCAACAGTAAAAATCATGTCTTAAAAGGAAGCCCGACTTTGGGTCAGAGGTTAGTGTGAGACTCATGTGCCAATTATCAATTGTTACTAATATGTAATGCCTATTGCTTATTTCTCTGAGCCAGAGCTACTAATAACCCTAAACCACACTTGTGCTTACCTGAGAGCCATGTACAACCCAAATAACCCTATTAGTGAGTTCACAACTTTGCAGCTGTAATTTAGTATTAACCCCTTCAGGACTTTTTGGACCAAGCCTGATTTTTAAAATTTGCCCTCTGTCATAATAGGAGGTTATAACGCTTTTACATATCCAAGGTGTTTTTAGATTGTTTTCTCAAAAAGAAAAAGAGGGGATCTCTACTTGGTAGGTATTTTTCAAAAATTATAAGAGGGGTCTAATCCTGTTTTCTCGTCACCCAATATACTTCAAATTTTGATGATATCTTTTGTGTTTAGTTTTTTTGCAAAATTTCAAAAAATTATTCATTTTTAAAGTTCAAATTTTTTGCTTTTCAGGGCGATAGTCATAGCACCCAAATAACTTCATAACTTTTCCCAAATGCCTTATTTATACTGACATGGCTTTTTATTCATCCTCCCTTTTTTCCGGGTTGTTAGGAGGTTTAGAATTATGAATTTAAAACTAAAGTGTAAATGTTTATGTTCTTTATTCAATGAATTACTCTGCCTGTATAAGAGAACATTAAAATACAATTCTTTATTAAATCCATTAAAATATGGACAAAAACTCTTAACAAAAATTAAGCCCCAAGTAGTGTGAATACAGGCTTAGTGGATCTTTTGCCCATATTTTAAAGCTGAGCAGGTGCCTCTAAATATGGCTTTTGGCCTTTTTCATAAAAATAAGAAAAAATGCACCCAAAATTCTAAACCTCTTACTCTGCCTGTATAAGAGAACATTAAAATTTCTTTATTAAATTTCTTAAACATTTCTTTATTAAATCTATTAAAATATGGGCAAAAGATCCACTAAGCCTGTATTCACACTACTTGGGGCTTAATTTTTGTTAAGAGTTTGTCCATATTTTAATGGATTTATAAAAGAATTGTATTTTAATGTTCTCTTATACAGGCAGGTTTTTAATAGGTTTAGAATTGTGGGTGCAATTTTTCTTATTTTTATGAAAATTGCCACAAAAGATATATTTAGAGGCACCTGCTCAGCTTTAAGTGACTTTGAAGGCCTAAATAACAGTGAAATTATGCCATTTAAAAAATTATACCCCTCAATGTATGAAAAATCAGCTTTACGAAGTATGTTAACTGTTTAGATGTTTGATAGAGGTCAAAACAAAATGGAGGTGTCATTTACAAAATGTAATTTTTTTAGACAATACATTAATTTTGGCCAAAAATTAAACTGTCACAAATTATAAAATGACCAAAAACTCCACAAAGTTTGATAACTAATTTCTCCCAGGTTTATGGCACACGGCCGGGCATAGATTGGAAGGAGCACCATTCACAGCAGATTTGCATTGTCACATTTTACTCTTTACTTTTTCTTGGTGGTGGTTAAAATTAATTAATTAATTTTTATTTTTGATTTTTAGCATTTTTTCCCAGCCATCTTTATTCTATCATGATTATGCTGATACCCTAATTTATATAGATTTTTAGGGTTAACTTGTATATGGAATTTTTGGTGATTTTCACATTTTACAATTTTTATATGAGATGGGATTTCAGTGGACTTTTATTCTTCTTTTAATAATTTTTTTAATTGCACTTTTTTTTTCCCATGGTGGGTCATGTGCATGTGATCATTTGATCACTTGTTCATTGTAATATATTGCAATACTAATGTTTTGCAGCATATTATGTAGTCAGCCTATGTAATAAACTGCAACACTAATGTATTGCAGCATATGACATAGTCAGCAATTCGTTAGCACTGTTATATCATGCAGAAAGCACAATCTAGCAGGCTTCTACTGAAGGCAGCTCTGGGGTCCTTCATCAGACTTCAGGGCTGCCATGGCAACCGCTCAGCCTTTGAGCCCAGGAGATCACCATCTTCTTCCCAGTGTAAGTAAGTGCATTGGATGCGACACAATTTGAATATTAAATCCCACAGTCAGTCCGAATCAGTCGGATCGTGCGATGCCCCCCCCCCATTTCTGACGTATGAAAGCCAGCGCAAATCTTGAAAATTTCAAAAATGCAACTAAATTGCGATCCGCGGACCCTTAGTAAATTAGCCCCGATGTTTAGAGTAGGCAGAGGATAAGACTGTCTGACTGCCTGGGCCAGCAGCCCTACCTCCTTGACTGCGTTTTACATGAGAATAAAAGATGATTCTACAGAAGCGCCGGAATGTAGAACTATGCAACAAGGACCTCCGGGTGAAATACATTATACATCCCAAGGTACTGTTGAATTGATAGCTAGTTTTTTTATTGGCTTTGGTAGTTCCTGACTTGACTAGTACGGCACAAGCCGGGGCCCAGTGCATGTAGAGGGCTCGCGGGCCGAGCCCTCTCCATAGCCGGTAAGTCTTTGCTGCATATTGCACACCTGGGTGTTTCCCCGACGATCACCGCCGGCAATGGTGGTGGCGGCTTCAAAAAGATAGCCACACATTGTAATGAAGGAAAGGAAAATGAAATGAGGAGGAAAATCCCCATATACTACCATACTGTAGTATGGCAGTATATGAATGGATCGATCAGACAACCTAGGGTTAAAGTACCCTAGGGAGTCTGAAAAATAGTAAAAGTAAAATTTAAAAAAAGTTTTAAAAAAATTGTAATAAAAAAACCTAAAAATTAAAATCACCCCCCTTTCCCTAGAACTGATATAAATATAAATAAACAGTAAAAATCATAAACACATTAGGTATCGCCGCATCCGAAAATGCCCGAACTATCAAAATATGCTAACGTTTTTTAGCTATGTTTTACCCCGTAGCGGAAAATAGCCACTATTTTGCCATTTTGAAAAATATAAAAAAAATCAATAAAAAGTGACCAAAAGATCGGACAGTCCTAAAATGATAGCAATGAAAACGCCATCAAAAATTGCAAAAAATTAAATCCCATAGCTCCATACACCAAAGTATGAAAAAGTAAATGGTGCCAGAAGATGGCAAAATTTAAACAAAAAATTTGTACAGGAGGTTTTCATTTTTGTAAATGTATAAAAACATTATAAAACCTGTACAAATTTGTTATACCCATGATCACCAATCAAGAATAAAGTAAACCTGTCATTTGGGGCGTACAGTGAAAGCTGTAAAATTCAAGCCCACAAGAAAACGTCACAAATACATTTTTTCACCATTTTCGCAGCATTTGGAATTTTTTTCCTGCTTCCAATACATGACATGGGATATTAAATACCGTCCCTTTGAAGTGCAATTTGTTATGCAAAAAATAAGCCATCACACAGCTCTTTATGTGGAAATTTTTGAAGGTGGGGAGTGAAAAAACTAAAAAAGGGCCAAGTCGTTAAGGGGTTAAGTTTTGGTTGGGATGAGAATTGCTAAAGTTGAAGGATATGCACACTGGGAATGCTCTGGAAGAAGCGATTAACGAAGGTGAGACGACATAATCGGTTCTCAGAAAGGCACCAGCACAAAGCAAGAACTGGAACAAGAGCTTGCAGAACTGAACAAATGTCAAGTAAAGGCGTGGTACTAACAGTAAGCACAGATACTAAACTGAGGGCCCTCAAAGTCAGCAAAGCTAGCAGACCGGATGAGATATGTCCACTTCTACTCAAAACTTGTGCCATGAAGATGTAAAATGTGCTGGCGGCTCTATTCAAGTTATCTTAAAGGGGTTTCCCTTTTCAAAAAGTTAATGTTATTGTTTGTATTACAGAAAGTTATACAATTTTCAAATATACTTTCTGCATTAATTCCTCATGGTATTCTAGACCACTGCTTGCTGTCATTCTATAGGGAGCTGCTATATTTACTAGCAGTCGACAGAAATCTGACCATGGTCACACAGGTGCACGTCTTGTTACTGCTAGTAAAGATAGAAGCTCCCTGTAGAATGATAGCAAGCAGAGCTCTAGAAAACCTTTAGGAGTTGATACAGAATGTAAATTGGGAAATTGTATAACATTGGTAATGCAAACAATAATAGTAATTTGCTTTAATGGGAATTCCCCTTTTAGGCAGGAACAGGTACCAGTGGCTTGATAAACCTTGTGCATCAGACAACTGAACAAAATCAAGAAACAGACTAGCCCAAACAACTACAGGCCTATTGCTCTGACGTCACATATAATGAAGTCATACGAAAGAGTCCTGATTAAGCACCTAAAAAGGGGATCAAGGGGTATTTGGACCCGCCCCATTTGACCTACAATTACAGGATAGGCATGTAAGATCTGGTGCTGTTTCTGCTACACAGGGCATACTCTCACCTAGAGCACAGGGCAGCCTTTGTCAGAATAATGTACTTTGATTTTTCCATTGCCTTTAATACAATAGATCCAGATGACCTGAGAGAAGAAATGAGGGCACAGCAAATGGACACCACCCTATGACTACCCAAGGAACCGACCGCAGTATGTCCAAATTGGAAACATGGGCTCCAATACAGTCATCAGCAACAGGGGAGAATCATCAGAGACTGTACTGTCCTCCTTTCTTTTCACCCTCTACACTTCGGACTTCAGATATAACTCTACATCCTGCCACCCTCAAAATTTTCAGACAACTTAGTTATTGTCGGTTAGATCAACGAGGGAGACAAGTGGAGTACAGGAAAACCATGAGCAACTTTGTTAAGTGGAGTGAAAGCAACAATCTAGTGAACAATGTCAAAAAAAACAAAAGAGATGGTCATCGATCTGAAGAGGAACAAAATGGTTGCAGTACCAATTAGGATCAACGTGCAAGAAATAGATCATGTCAACACCTACAAGTACTTGGGGATGTACATTCATGACAGGCTTGAACGGAGGACCAATATCAACTGGGCATGTGGCAAGGCAATGACCAGGTTGCTCTATGTTCTATGCAGTTGTCTGTTAGTCCGCTGAGGAGGAGGTTTAAACAGTAGAGAAAAGAACTGGCTCAAAAAGGTTTTCTGAAGAGCTCAAAGCACCATTGGAGAGACACTGGGGCGCATTTATTTACCCAGTTTCAGCTAATCCCCCGTAAGTGCATTGTCCAATCATGCCGCGATTTACTAAGATCTGACGCCCGATATCCAGCATGTATTGCTTCATCACTCATGTCCGTCGGAGTTCACCTTCTTCTTTCTGGTGCGTATGAGTGCTTGGTCTTATGACACAATTTGATAGTTAAATCTCTTGCTCAGTCCAAATTCGTCGGATAGTTCGACAGCATGACCCTCCATTTCTGTCGCATGAAAGCCAGCGCAGCTGCGAAACAATCTGATCGTGTGCAACACAATCCCAGTGCAGACCCCTGTTAAATACCTGTCAAAGCCGCACAAAACCCAAAAACGGTGCAAAGTCCAACGAAAGTGTAGCATGCAACCCTTAGTATATAGGCCCCAATGTATCTGCTAGAGGAAGTCTGGCACACCAGATGTCTGAGAAAATTTGAAGCCATTACAGTAAACGCCACACACCCACTACATGACACACTACAGCACAACGGAGCAACATAAGTCATTGCTACCGCCAGTTGTATTTTCGTACCATGAGGTTCCACAACTCCTTCATCATGAAGGCAATAGAACTCTTTAACCATACGGTGGTAAAGGCAAAGAACTTAGTTACACCCTCAGCCCCTAGTAATTGTTGTTATATTTGTTGTTTATTATGTGAAACACTGTTAACCCCTTAAGGACGCAGCCATTTTACACCTTAAGGCTCAGTCCCATTTTTTGGATTCTGACATGCGTCTCTTTAAATGGTTATAACTTTTGAACTCTGTTACTTATCAAAGCGATTCTGAGAATGTTTTTTCTCCACATGTTGAAGTTCATTTTAGTGGTAAATTTTGGCTGATAAGTTTTGCATTTATTTACAAAAAAAAGAAAAAATGATAAATTTTTGGAAAAATTTGCCATTTTCAAAATTCTAAATCATCGCGTTTTCAGGCAGATAGATTTACCACTTAAATAAGTTGCTGAATAACATTTTCCATATGTCTACTTTACATTTTCAGCATTTTTAAAATGCCTGGATAATTTATTTTGATGTCAAGCAGCTTACAAATAGATTATCGATTTTCCGTATTTTCAGAATTTACCTGGGATAAATACTGTTTTGAATGAAATTTTAAATATTTAACATTAAAACCTCCCTATATAACCTACCCATTTTCAAATCTGTACCCCACAAACTATCAGAAACAGCTTTTAGTAAGATTGTTAACCCCTTGAGATCTTCATGGTAATTGAATCAAAACCTTCTGGGAAACTTTCATTGAACCCAGTTAAAGGACTAACCCATGTTCAAATATACTGGAATATCTGAATATGTAGCCTCAAGGATGCTAAACAATGTATTAAAATAAATAGACTAAATGAAATTTAATAGATTGTTTTCTTACAATATATTTCCATTTTATCAAATCCTTATCATCACTTCTAAATGTAAAGGCAACCCTAG
The DNA here is from genome assembly GCA_019512145.1 of Engystomops pustulosus. Classification (NCBI taxonomy): domain Eukaryota; kingdom Metazoa; phylum Chordata; class Amphibia; order Anura; family Leptodactylidae; genus Engystomops; species Engystomops pustulosus. The sequence goes on from WNYA01001399.1 coordinate 24,595, forward strand.
TTACACTTAGCATTTAATACCTGACTTGTTATTCTCCAATCTATTCTTCTTCTGATGGCCTGTGTAATGTCTCTATTCCTCAATCATTATAAAATCATCTATTCTTTATTATGTAAATGAGTCTGGTCACATGGTCAGAGGCAGTGATGTCACCCCTGTTACCCCTCCCCTCTCCTCCCCCTGCTCATGTCTGTGTGTAATGTATAGTAAAGCATTGCTAGTGTGTGTGCTGCATCTGCTGACATGCTGCATCCTCCTAATACACATGTGAGAGACACAGACATCAGCTACACAAGTACCTGACATGTTCTGCTATAACATGGCTGCCTGGTGCTGTTGTATCGCTCCTATACACACACAGGCTGCAGGGGGTGCCAGCACCAGGAAGCACATGGAGGAGTCATTACACCATTATGCCTCACATCGTTACTCAGGCTGTCAGTCATGAACTGGGGGTGTGGCTGTGCCTCGCACTGATGAAAAAGCTGGACAGCTTGAATATGCTAATGACTCATTGGACATTTCACAGGTCATTTGCATACAGCTTTAGGACCTCATTGCTTAAGTTTACAGGCATGTAGAGGGACAATGAAGGGATAGAGGCAATGCTCTCTAATGGCAGTTTATGAAAATATATTTAGATTAGGGGGGTTATTTTGTATGACAGGTTCTCTTTAAGAGATATTGGGGCACATTTACTTACCCGGTCCAGTCGTGATCCCCCGGTGCGTTATTCGATGCTGATTCGGGTCTGTCGGGATTCATTAAGGTTGTGCGCACGATATCCAGCAGGTGTCGCTGCTGCGCCGAGGACCGCATGGCCAAACGGGGGTGTGGCCGAACGAAAACCGGACGGATTCGGAGAAACCACCGCATTAAAAAAAAAAAAGTGTCACTTGACACGCGGTTACCTGCACTCGGCCCGGCTTGGTGAAGTTCAGTGCATTCCGATGATCTTCAGAGCAGCAGCGACACCTGGTGGACGTCGGAGGAACTGCCTTAGTGAATCGCCGGAAGACCCGAATCCTGCACACAGAACGCACCGCTGGATCGCGAATGGGCTGGGTAAGTAAATCTGCCCCAATGACTCCAAATCTATCTTGCTAAAGTGTACACAGTGCAATAAAGTGACAGTCCTCCCATTTCCTACACTCAAGGGATTAAACACATCTCTAAAATCCTATCACCCCAAACAATGATAGGCTTATACATTATTCTAAAATAAATTGCGTGACATGAGACAACCTGATAATAAAGTAGTGCATATTAGATTCCCTTCTTTCTTCCTACCAGCATTTGTCCACATACCACAGCAAGAATTTGAGAAGGAATAAACATGTTGTTATAGTGTTTATACATAATACAATAACGAACAAAGCTATAATATACTTCTTGGATGTATGTTCTCCTTCCCAAAGATATTTTGCACAATTTAGATGGTCATATCTTCACATTATTCTTTTTATCCCGTTTATTTTCGTCCTAATATCCGAGTTCCAGTTCGTCCCAGCATGTCATCTCGTTACTCAAAAAACAATAAACAATAAAATTAAAAACCGCAAACAGGTAAGAGACATTATATTATTCCTCAGGTAGAGCATTTTTCCTTCATAAAAATGGAGCAAAGCTAAGTGCCTCATTGAGGCCTGCTGGGGTCATAGTGCCCAGTTGGACAATCCATCTGCAATCTTTTTGTGCCAGAATCTTTTTCAGGTTCCCCCCTCTGATCCCACAGTGCATTACTTTGATGCCTCGTACAAGGAACCCCTTGGGGTCACATCCATGGTGGTGAAAAAAAGTGCAGTGGAATCGGTTTTAGTTACTTTATGTTAGTCACATTTTTGTCTACTTTATAATGTCCCTAATGTGCTTTCTCACCCCAGTGCCCAAGTCTCTTGTAGTAAGACCCACATATATTTTCGGGCAGCCACATATCGCATAGTATATGACCCCGGTGGTATTGCATGAGATATAATCCCTGATTACGTATATTCTCTTCGCATCAGCTAACTCAAAAGTGTGGGCGCGCATGTAGTATATACAGTATAAGTATAGTATTAGTATATGTCAAACAAGGTACTAACTATTGGACCAATCTGTAGAGAACAGTGGGACAAATTCACTTACCTGGTCCAGTCGCGATCCTCGATTCAGATGGTCCGACGTGGATGAAGTCCGGCGCGATTCATAAAGATTGTGCACCCGAGTTCCTGCATCCGTCAATTCCCCGCCTAGGTCCGCTGGAGTTCACCTTCTTTCCGGTGCTTGTAAGTGCCTGTCTTGCGACACAATTCTAAATGTTCAATCTTGCGCGTTGTCCGAATCCGTCGGGTTGTCCGATGGGCCACGCCCCCCATCCCCGACTTCTGTCACGTGCAAGCCGGCGCCTATGCGCCAAAATCCGATCGTGCGCGACACAATCCCCAGCGCGATGCGGCACAAAACAGAAATTGTTGGGAAACCCAACGAAAATGCACTCTGTGGTCCCTTAGTAAATGAGCCCCAGTGTGTTGAAAATGTCCAACCAGGCCTGTTCTTTTTTTTTTCTATCTATATGCATGATACTTTTGATGTTCCACATATGTGGCCACTAATGGACCAGCACTATCATCTTCTCCACATCCATATGGCCGTGGCATGCTTTAATATCCAGGAGCAGCAGCAATGCAAGGCAAAATGTCTCGCTCCACAAGTTCAAACACCTCAAATCCACTTATTGTTTGCATTTAAGGAGTTGCAAGATCACCATGAGTGAAAAATCTGCGTACTCTGATAACATTCATTGACATGCAATGCATTTTTTTATGTACCTATAGATTACATTGGGGCATTTTTCTCACAGAAGTCACGTCGAAGAAGGACATGCTTTACTTGTGATGGTGCGAAACGCAATGCAGATATGCAACGTTAGAAAAATCATGTCTTCAAAAGGAAGCCCAGCTATGGGTCAGAGGTTAGCGTGACTCTGATCTGCAAAGAGATCATAAAAAATGTTTGTGGGCAAGGGAAACACTCACATGACCAATCTATTCAAAGCTGGTTCATTGAATTATACCTGGCACAGGGCCTGAAGGGAGGAGCATAACACTTAAGTTCTAGGAATGCAATGAAAATGGGATACGCACCTTGATCTTATTTTTTAGGGATTCCATTTGATATTCTAGGTCTTATATCCTTGCTTCAGCTTGTTCTAGTGTTACCAATATGTAATATTGCTTACTTCCCTGAGCAAGATCCAATAATAGCCCTAATCCACACATGTGTTTACCGAAGAGCCCCACAAAATTTTTTGGAGGTTCTACATTTGCAACGCTTTTACACATCCAAGGTGTTTTGAGATTGTTTCACACACTGTACTACAATGTACTTCAAATAAATAGAAACATTTTGATGATATCTTTTGTGTTTAGTTATGAAAAAAACTGAAATTTGGCAAATTATTGATGGTCAAAGTTCAAAGATACAGGCAGTGCCGGGTAGGTTTGCTCTTAAGTTGAATTATATAGGCAGGGGTGTACGATGCAGTTTCTGCTACACAGGACATACTCTCCCCTAGAGTACAGGGGAACCTCAGTCAGAGGCTTACCAAGGCTATTTGAAGAACTCAGAGCACTATTGGGGAGTCACTGGGGCTCATTTACTTAGGGTCTGCGGACCGCACAAACGTTAGATATTCCGACGACTACCGATTTGCTCCACATTTAAAAGGGTATTGTGGTGCAAGCGACCGGATTTTGGTGCAATCGCGACGGCTTTTATGCGACACAAATCAGAGGGCGGGCTGTCGGACGATCTGACGGATTTGTGCACTTACATGCACCAGGAAGAAGAAGGTGAACTCTTGCAGACCTGAGTGGGGAGCGACCAATGCAGGATATCGGGTGCAGGATCTACATGGATCACGGACAGTCCAATTCGGGGATTACGACTTGGACAGGTAAGTAAATGTGCCCCACTGTGTCCGATAGAGGAAGTCTGGCAAACCAGATGTCTTAGAAAATTTGAAGCTATTGCAATAAACGGCACCTACCCACTACATGACACACTATGACAGCAATGGAGCGACATAAGTTGCTAACGCCAGGTGTATTGCTGTAAAATAAAGACTACATTAAATTTAATAGATTAATATATTTCCATTTTATCAAATCCTTACAGTCACTTCTAAATGTAAAGGAAACTCGAGTTACACTTAGCATTTCATACCTGACTTGTTATTCTACAATCTATCCTTCTTCTGATGGCCTCTGTAATGTCTCTGTTCCTCAAGCTGAATACGAGAGGGTTTAATATTGGAACCAAAGTAACAAACATGAACGAGAGAACAATCTCTTTTTCATGAGATTGTGACAGATAAAAAATGGTCCCACAGCCATAGCACAAAACAACAATTGTGAGATGGGAAGTGCAGCGCGAGAAGGTCTTCCATCTTCCAGCAGAAGACTTAATTTTTAGGACAGTGTATATGATGCGGATGTATGATGCCAAGATCAAACAAGAGGGAATAACCCCAATATAAATTATAGATATTATAATGGTGATTTTCAAAATAGTGTTGTCACTAGTGGAAGCATTCGATATAGTTTTAACTTCACAGTAGAAGCTTTTGAGAAAAACCATGTCAAAATATGTCAAGTTATGGGCAAAACAAGGTAAAATAGAGGCATTTACCAAAGACACAAACCATGCAGGAAACGCCATTAACACACAAACCTTTTTACTCATAATGAGAGAGTAACGTAGAGGGAAGCAGATTGCAACATAGCGATCAATGGCCATGGAGGTCATGAGATAGCATTCAATACTTCCAGAAGCGGCAGAAAAGTATAACTGAACCATACAAGATGTATAAGACATGACATGGTCACCGGTGTGACACACATAGATCAACTTAGGAAGTGTAATGGATACATACAAGATGTCCAATGTGGATAGATTACACAAGAAGAAATACATGGGTGTGTGTAACCGAGGCTCAAGACATATCAATGATATAATGAGAAGGTTCCCACTGAGGATAACAAGATAAATCACCAGAACTGTTGCCAGAATTATTAGTCTTTGGTTTTCAGATATGAAGAAAGCAAAAACGAAGAACGTGGGCTCTGATGTGATATTTGTTGACTCTTCTCCCATTTTACAACATGAAATATGTAGGCAATAAATTATAATCTAATGTATATAAAATAATTATAATGTATAGAAGGTCAACTATATAAATAAAAGCTGATAACCCCAGGTCTGCACTTTTTGACTTCTAAGCAACAACTTGCAATCTATACATACATGTTCCTCCACATCTGTAGTTATTGATATGAAAATGACTGATGCAGCGTACCTGACGTCTTGTGTGTTGGTGGTGGAGCACGTTGTATTACCAATGAGGTTTCCTTTTATCATGTTCCAGATCATCTGGGGGTTTACAAAAAAGAACTAAATTAAGATAATTATATTAATTGGGGACTAATCAGATATAACTAGCATAATACACAGAAGAGAAATCCATTGTACGATGTAGTTGAATATTTTAACCACTTGCTGACAACATAAACTTCTCAGCTAAAAACTCTGGGCAATCTGTTACAACTTAATGTAAGAAAACATTGCATAAAATAATATATGACTGATAATAAAATAAAATGACCAATCAATATGATGGCTATTTTTGTTAGATCACTAATATGGTCTTTCATTGGGTAGTTCCTTAACGGTTTTATTAGAGAAAAATACTCACATAATGGAGTATGTACAAAGGGAAATGGGGGTAAGAAAAACGTGCAGGACATCACATGGTTACAAGTAAACTTCAGCCGTTTTATGCTCAAGGCACTTCATCTGGTTGTGACACAAGTTAAGATGAAGCACCTTGAGCGTGACACGGCTGTAGTATGCTTGTAACTATGTACACATAGCACAAAATCCATTATATGAGTATCTTTCAATAAAAAGGATTTAACAAAAAGTTTCGTGGTGAGTGCCATTCTACTATATTCTATATCTCTATGTATGGTGATTGTCTTCCTATCTGGAATCGAGCACCAGCATTAGAAAAACATTTTACTTCCTGGGACTTATGATATTAAAAGAAAAAATTTTACAAGCCTTACCACCAGTTGCCACTCCGATTTTTTCTTATTTTACTTGGTTTTATTACAGAAAGTGGTAAAATCTAGTGATGAAAGGTTATTTTGAAGTTCAGCTTCCTCAAGGAAAGGCGAACTTCGGGAAAATCATTTAGTTACAATACCCTAAACCCAAACCCCATAGATATAATGGTCCCAACAATAGGGACCTGAATTTTAATGCCCAAAATTTCCTGTAAAATGGGAGTAGTAAAGGGTAGATGACTGCAAATGCGGTTAATAACAGTAACATAATAATATATTGTCCTCTTCATTCTTATTCCGTAACTGGCCTTCATTAATACCTTAACACAATTAGATGTACATGTACATCAAGAAAAGCAATCCGTTGCCGCATCCTGATGTACGTCTCAGCAATTGCCCGGGCTCGGAAGCAGAGCCTGTAACAACTGTGCGCGACAGTTCTCTAAGATTATCGGAACAGGTCCCGACTAAATAATCTGCGCATTGTGGGCCTCCCTGAGAAGTCAGAGGGCCAAAGACTAGCAGAAGTTGTAGAGCAATGGCTCAGGGAGCTTTTTCTAGATGCCCCATACTCCTTTGCGTACACGGTGGAACAGGTCCATAGGGTCCCCGCTAAAGCTCCTCTGCCTGTTTCTCCACCGTGTCCTCTCTTGGCCCGACTTCTGAACTGTAAGGATTGAGATACTACTTTGCAGTATACCAAACGGACAGGAGAGCTTCAATTTTAAAATACTACAGTCTCAATATTTACAGACTTCTCCCTTGAATTTCAATGATAGAGTGCGTCCTTCGTGCAGGTCGGGCAGAAGTTGAGAGAAAGAAATATTGTCTACTCCATGGCTTATTCGGCTAGGCTGCGAGTAAAAGATGGTGATCAGTCTTCCTACTCTGCAGAGGCTGATGAGTGGCTGGATCATAACCCCGCTCGCCCAGGCATTAATCTACAATTTTCCTTTACCAGGGACTTGCTACTTTGCTGATACGGGAAATTTGGGGTTAAGGGATATACAATTCCCTTGAAAAGTCATTCTGTTGTGTTTCTCAAGAGGGACAGATTGTGCTCGAATTGTGTGAGTAGCTGAATGTATAGGCAGGTACTTTTGTGAATTGACCCACAGCAAACATCATCTGTTTTGTGGGTCTTTCCCCCATAATTATCTTCTTTGACCACTTTTAAGATATTGCTCACCTGAACTGGTTTGTTTTTTTCTTGTTGGAAATTTTTTTTGTAGATGGTTTAGTATGAGGTAGGGGAATATGAGGCAACTCGGTTATTACTGCTATGCTCTATTGACCTGTTTATATGTTTTTATCTGTTCAACATTCGGCCTATATCCTATCGGTTCAGCATTAATGCCCAATTTAATGGCAGGATGTAACATATAATGGAACGTGAGGCACCTATGGACCCCTGGTAACAGAAGTGCAGTCTTATCCCATGTTTGGAGCTACCAGCCTCAAATCTTGTGTCTGCAGGAAACCCAAATGACCCCTTAAACAACATGCTATATAAACAAGCCCTGGTTACAATGGGTTAAGGGCTTGTGCCCTACTTCTTATTCGTACTTCGTATCCCTATTCATCCATTCCTTGTTGAGCTGGGACCCCCTAAGAGTGCAAATAGACCCCAAGAGGTGATATGTATTCATTTATGTCCTACTATTCTCCAGGCCAATAATACTGATGGGTATATACAACCCTCCCCAATCTTGAAGGATGCAGTTACATTTGCATCCCAGCACCTAGGAGTACCGTGTAGCCTAGCCCTAGCTACTACTTTTTCATCAATAATACTGCTCTCCTGACTCCACTTGACTAGAATGGCTATTGTTATATGTAAAAGTTGGGATGGGGGTTTATAAGGTTGTTGCTTTTATGCAGAAATCTTCTGTGAATATTTACAAAATGATGTACGTTGTTATCTCTAATGTACCTCAACTAATGCTCCTTGATTTGCAATGCTGTTCTGTTTTATGCATGTGTCAAAAATAAAATTATATATATAGCAATTATAAAAAAAAAAAAGATCACCTAATATGCCATCATATATAAAATTCAAATTTCACAATAAAAAAGTGAAAATCACCACACAACACTATATATTGGGTATCACCACATCCATAACAACCCATACAACTTAATAAAATTGTTGCTGAACCCCTGGACCCATACAGTAAACATCGTACAAAAATATTTCAAAAAGACTGAAAAATTACGATATTTTCACATCCAACCTAAAAAAAACAAAACATTTACCCCAACACGATACCGATAAAGGTACAGCTTGTCCCACAAAAAACAATCCTAAAATAGCTCAGTATACAAATAAATAAAAATGTTATACCTCTTAACCTGTTAGCGCTCTGCGTCCGATATATTGTGATTCACGGGGTGCTGGCACCCCAGTGTAACACCAGTGATCGGAGTGGACTCAAATGCAGCATTTAAAATGCTTTTTGGGGGTCTTTTCCCCCACAATCGCCCCCCCATGACGTCATCTTAAAAGTACAGTGTCAGCCTATGCATGTGCATAGGCTGACACAGCTAATACCCTGCAATACATCAATATTGCAGAGTATTATCATAAACAAGCAATCAGATGATTGCTTGTTCATGTCCCATGAAGGATTACATTTTTTTTTAAATGTTATTCAATAAAAAATAAATTAATAAATCAATAAAAATGCCCATAAGCCCCATAACATATAGAGACATGTAATGCGCAAAAAAAGGCTAAATCATAACACAAACCCCACATATATACTATCACCGCGTCCGTAACAACCCGTAGAATAAAAGTTAATCATTATTGAACCTGTATGATGAACGCCGTAAAAAAAACTTTAAAAAACAGCCAATAATTATTATTTTTACTTATTTAATCCCACAAAAAATGCAATAAAAAGTAATAAAAAAACATGTACGCCAGACTGATACTGTTGCTAAGTACAACGTGCCCCTCTAAAAATAGAGCCATCAACCAGCTCCATAGCCAAAAAAGAAAAAATGTAATGCCACTTGGAAGACGGCGATGCACAAATGTGCCACATGTAGGGGGTCTCTGTACTCAGGAGAAATTGCATAACAAATTGTAAGATGGGTTTTCTCTTTTTATCTCTTTGGAAATGTGTACATTTTAGGGCTAAATGAACGTATAACCAACAAAATTTGACCCTTCTAAATGTCACTTCCATTTTCATTTAATTACTATAAAGATCTCAAGGGGTTAACCATTTTCCTAAAAGCTGTCTCTGAAAGTTTGAGGGGTGCAGATTTAAAAATAGGTTGATTATATAGGGGGTGTCTTATGCTAAATATTTAAAATTTCATTCAAAACAGCATTTATCCCAAAAATATTCAATTCTGAAAATATTGAAAATCGATATTCAATTTGTAAGCCGCGTGACATCAAAATAAATTATCCAAACATTTCAAAAACTATGAAAATGTAAAGTAGACATATGGGAAATCTTATTCAGCAACTATTTAGGTGGTAAATCTATCTGCACAAAAACTTATCAGACAAAATGTACCACTTAAATGAAGTACAACATGTGTGGAAAAAAATAAGTAACAGTGTTCGGAAATTATAACCATATAAAGCAACGCATTTCAGAATACAAAAAATAGGACTGAGTCATAAGCTACAAAATGGCTGCGTCCTTAAAGAGTTAAAACATGGCGATCAAAAAAACAAATGAATTTCTCAATAAATGAGTTCTGTATTCTGTAAAACAAGTCAACAATAAAAAACTTATATAAATGTGGTATCGCTGTATGGTCTGGTATACAGCCAACAAAATAAGCTAAAAACCCTAAACCAGGATTAAAGGTTTTCTTTTCCCCACTAAGAAAGAGATAATAAAAACTGGAAAAAATAAGCCCCCATATGTTCACATTACAAAAAATATAAGCATTTTATTGAAGGTAAAATATGACAATGCAAATCTGCTTTAAATGGCCTTCCATTTTATGCCCGATCGTATGCCCATATTACAGTTACAACGCATATGGGGTATCGCCATACTTGGGAGAAATAGGTTATTAACCAGTTCACGACCGCCCGCCGTGTGTTCACGGCGGCGGTCGGGTCGCACTGCATGGAGAGGGCTCACGGGCTGAGCCCTCTCCATAGCCAGTAAGTCTTTGCTGCATATTTCAGCAAAGGCTTACCGGTAACACCCGGTAGGCAAGACACACCGAGATCGTGCTAGAGCACGCACTCGAGGGTGTTATCAAGAGATGGCTGCGGCAAAGCTGCCGGCAGACTTACTTCTAAAAAAGATAGTGGCGCATGGGCGCCGCCTCCTTTACCTGGATCGCCGCTCCCGTTGAGTCATCGGGGGCGGCCATCTCTCCATGGTAGCCTCGGGTCTTCCGAAGACCCGAGGCTATTTGTTTAACTCCTTATTACATGTGCTATAGCAATGAAGGAATGAGGGAAATCACATTAGATTATCTGTATGCGATTCGATCGACAAACAACCAAGGGTTAAAGTACCACTAGGGAAGTCTGAAAATTAGTAAAAAATAAAAATAAAAAAAGTGTAAAAAAATGCCGGCAAAGCTGCCGGCAGCCTTAAAAAGATAGTGGCGCATGGGCGCCGCCATCTTACCTGGGATCGCCGCTCCCCGTGACGTCATCGGGGGGCGGCGATCCGTCTCCATGGTAGCCTCGGGTCTTCCGAAGACCCGAGGCTATTTCGTTTTAACCCCTTCATTACAATGTGCTATCAGCAATGAGTAGGGAAAATCCACATATACTGCCATACTGTAGTATGGCAGTATATGGTAGGATCGATCAAACAACCAAGGGTTAAAGTACCCTAGGGAGTCTGAAAAATAGTAAAAATAAAAATAGAAAAAAGTTAAAAAAAAATTATAATAAAAAAACCTAAAATTTCAAATCACCCCCCTTTCCCTAGAACTGACATAACAGTAAAAATCATAAACACATTAGGTATCGACGCATCCAAAAATGCCCGATCTATCAAAATATGATAACGGTTTTTCAATGCGTTTAACCCCGTAACGGAAAATAGCGCCCAAAGTCGAAATGCCACTTTTTTGCCATTTTGAAAAATATAAAAAATCTATAAAAAGTGATCAAAAGGTCGTACAGCCCTAAAAATGATATCATTGAAAATATTATCAAATTTCGCAAAAAATGACACCACCCACAGCTCCGTACACCAAAGAATAAAAAAGATATTAGCGCCAGAAGTTGGCAAAATCAAAAAATAATTTATGCATGAAAACATAAAACATGTATGAAAACATTATAGAACCTATACAAATTTGGTATCCCCTTAATCGTACCGACCCAAAGAATAAAGTAGACATGTCATTTGGGGCGCTCAGTAAAAGACTTAATATCCAAGCCCACAAGAAAATGGTGCAAGATTTTTGAAGGTGGGGAGTGAAAAATGGACATGAAAAAACAGGAAGTCCGGCAGCCTAAAAGATAGTGGGCAGGGGCGCCGCCATCCTCTATACCTGGGACCGCCGTCCCCTATCAGTCGGTGAGCGGCCGACTCTCGCTCATGGTATCCGGTCGGGCCGAAGACCGCTCGCACTTTTTCGTTTAACCCCTTCATTACATGTGCTGATCAGCAAGTAGGAAGTGAGGGGAACTCTAGCCTAGCATATGGCAGTATAGAGGATCGATCAAACAACCAAGGGAAAGTACCCTATGGAGTCTTAAAAGAAAAATAAAAAGAGAAAAAAGTTAAAAAACAATTATAAAAAAAACCCTAAAATTTCAAATCACCCCCCTTTCCCCAGAACTGACATAAACAGTAAACCAATCATAAACCATTAGGTATCGACCTCCAAAATGCCCGATCTATCAAAATATGAATACGGTCATGCGTTCCCCCCCGTACGGAAAATAGCGCCCAAAGTTGAAAATGGCACTTTTTTGCATTTGAAAAATTAAAAAAGCTATAAAAGTGATCAAAAGGTCGACAGCCCTAAAAATGATACATTGAAAATATTATCACATGTCACAAAATGACACCACCCACAGCTCCCTACACCAAGAATAAAAAAGATATTAGCGCCAGAAGTTGGCAAAATCAAAAATAATTTATGATGGAAAACATAAAACAGGTATGAAAAACTTAAAACCTATACAATTGGTATCCCCTTACTCGTACCACCCAAAGAATAAAGTAGACATGTCATTTGGGGCGCTCAGTAAAAGACTTAATATCCAAGCCCACAAGAAAATGGCGCAAAATTTTTGAAGGTGGGGAGTGAAAAATGGACATGAAAAAACAGGAAAGGGCGATACTTAGAAAAGCACAAAATTGGTGTAAGGGAGAAGTGGATCTACCCTGGGTTCAAGCAGCACAAGCCCTGGGTTACTCCACACTCAACAACCTGCTTATGGCACATACCTGGCACCTTATTCTAAGAAAACAAATCTCCCCTCAAAAAAGGGCTGTTTACACATGTTGAGAAAACCGACATGCAGGGTCACCATTGGGAACATCAAGCAAGGTGCTAAACCTAAGGCTGCAATTGGTAGAGGAGAGCTTAGTGGAAAACACTATGGAATCATGGAGATAAGGGGAATAATTTTACTTTCCCAGCTCTCAACTAGACATAAAATAGTGTCATTCCCTGATCTCCAAAGCAGATTTGACTCCCAAACATGGATATCTTTCTGTACCATAGAGTGAGGTCAGACAGTAGGTGTTCTCCTTATAGAGAGAATGCCAATTAAGGCCACCTTGAAGGCATGTGGAGACTTAAAGCCATAGATGCTCTAATAGGGAATTCTGTGAAGTATGCAAAAATGTTTTCCAAGGTGTTAAATGGAAAACAATGCCTCCTTTTGCCACCTTGAAAGGCAGCCCCCTTAACACCAAGTATGACCTACAAGAAGTCTAAAGATATGGTGTGGGATTAAGCCAAACCAGTATATCTATTCCAGAAGGTACAGACTCCCAACTGTAGACAGCACTGTTTCGACCTGGTTGGGTTTCCTTAGTACAGCGTAGGGAACTGGATTGGCTGAGTGAGAGGCTATTGACTAGGGTCATTTCTCGAAATATCTTAGAGTGAAACATGTTATTGACTTCCTTCCGTATCAAGAGGTACAATTTGACCCCAAACTGTACAAGCTGATGATCTCAGATACTAAGGGTCTAAAACCCTTCTACTGCTATATTTCTAACTACATGACATTAAGCAAGACATGGCCCTTTCATATAAGGAAATATTGGAAAGTACCTATGAGGAGTCAGCTTGGATAAAAGCAATACGAATCTCATATATAGCCCTCCGATGTACAGCTTTCGGCCGACGGCCAGAGTGCTGATTAATGGATCAGTTTCTAGATCCTTTAAATTGAATAGAGGAACTCGCCAGGGTTGTCCACTATCACCACTTTTGTTTGCTATTGCTATGGAACCCCTGGCGTGTAGAATCAGATGGGATCAGGATATAGTGATCTTCAGACATGGAGAATCTCATGAGAAGATATCGCTATATGCCGACGATGTCTTGTTATATTTAGGTCAACATAGGTCCATTACTAGAGCTTTTCAGATTTTTAAGGAATACGAGAAACTCTCTGGTTTGAGTATTAATTGGCATAAGTCTGCATGGTTGCCCATTGATGAAATAGATGCTCCTGCCTCTCAGGAACTCATTACTAAATCAAAGGGATGCGTTGTTAAATATTTAGGTATTAATATCTCAGATAATATCTTGGACTTTGTCGAGAAAAACATCTTACCAATTATAGCGGAAATCAGGAAGAAGGTAAAAATATGGAAGAAATTGCCATTAAATATGATGGGCAGGGTCGCTGTTATTAAGATGCTAATACTCCCTAAGCTGCTATACGCCCTCGCGGCATCTCCAATTATGGTCCCCCATAAGGTATTTAAAATTATTGAAAGCCTGTTGGCTGAATTGCTATGGCGGGATAAACAGCCTCGACTTAAGATGGAGATCTTGCAACAGCCTTATGAGAAGGAGGGATTTGGATTACCAGATCTAAGAAAGTACTTCAAACTGTACAAGCTGATGATCTCAGATACTAAGGGTCTAAAACCCTTCTACTGCTATATTTCTGACTACATGACATTAAGCAAGACACGGCCCTTTCATATAAAGAAATATTGGAAAGTACCTATGAGGAGTGAGCTTGGATAAAAGCAATAAGAATCTCATATATAGCCTTCCGATGTACAGCTTTCGGCCGTCGGCCAGAGTGCTGATTAATGGATCGGTTTCTAGATCCTTTAAATTGAATAGAGGAACTCGCCAGGGGTGTCCACTATCACCACTTTTGTTTGCTATTGCTATGGAACCCCTGGCGTGTAGAATCAGATGGGATCAGGATATAGTGGGCTTCAGACAGGGAGAATCTCATGAGAAGATATCGCTATATGCCGACGATGTCTTGTTATATTTAGGTCAACATAGGTCCATTACTAGAGCTTTTCAGATTTTTAAGGAATACGAGAAACTCTCTGGTTTGAGTATTAATTGGCACAAGTCTGCATGGTTGCCCCTTGATGAAATAGATGCTCCTGCCTCTCAGGAACTCATTACTATATCAAAGGGATGCATTGTTAAATATTTAGGTATTAATATCTCAGATAATATCTTGGACTTTGTCGAGAAAAACATCTTACCAATTATAGCGGAAATCAGGAAGAAGGTAAAAATATGGAAGAAATTGCCATTAAATATGATGGGCAGGGTCGCTGTTATTAAGATGCTAATACTCCCTAAGCTGCTATACGCCCTTGCGGCATCTCCAATTATGGTCCCCCATAAGGTATTTAAAATTATTGAAAGCCTGTTGGCTGAATTGGTATGGCGGGGTTAACAGCCTCGACTTAAGATGGAGATCTTGAAACAGCCTTATGAGAAGGGGGGATTTGGATTACCAGATCTAAGAAAGTACTTTGTTATTTCTCAGACAAGGTATATATCGGTCTGGGACAAGACCCCATTCACGACTGTTAGCAGCCCCCAATTAAAGAACTATGGATATAACTTGAGACAGAAATCTTGGAAACTTGGAAAGCGCTCAAGGCCCAATCCAATAGCACAGGACTCCTACCAATATCACCATTATGGGGCAATAGGAAGTGGAAGGTCCCTGATACAAATGGGAAACCTTGGCTGGAATGTAATTTAAAATATATCACACAATTTTTAGACAATGGGGCTCTCAAATCCTTCCAGCAACTACAACAGGAATATGGGATTGATTCCGCTGGGTATTATACTTACTTGCAGATCAAGCATTGGTGGAGAGCAGTGTATAGATCAGTGGGGATTTTGGAGGAGCTACACCCACTCTTAGAAGGTGTGTGGGGTCTGTTTGGCACTAAATTTAAAAGTAAGAAGTTACTAAGATTTTGGCCAATGAGTGAGAAAACTAACAACTTAAAAAGAATAATAAATAAATGGGCGGGAGATGTGGGGATATTGGCTGTAGAATTGTATTTGCATAGCTAAGATATCACAAATATTGTATGTTCTGACAACCAGAGTTGATAAGTGTTATTGTATTAACTGGATGATGGAAAATTTTTGTATGAATACAATTGAAAGACTAAGTCTATCTTCTGTTTGTGATATGTAATGTTTTTTATATTTAGAAAAATAAAAATAAGAAAGAAAAAAAAAAGAGGTACAATTTGACCCCAAACGGTACAAGCTGATGATCTCAGATACTAAGGGTCTAAAACCCTTCTACTGCTATATACACCAGACCGTATTAATAGAATATATCCTGAATCTTCCCCAAAGTGCTGGAGATTGTGTGGGGCCAAGGGCTCACTGTTTCATATGTTAAGGGGTTGCCCCAAGCTCAGGAGGTACTGGAAGTCAATATATAAGGTGTTAGGGGAAATAGTTGCAAAATCTCTCAGAGTAAATCCAGCACAACCCTTACTCCATCTTGAGCTGCAAGATCATCCTTTATTACAGAGAGTTCTCTCTCTGTTTTAAGATGGCCGCCTCTGAAGGATGGTAGGGTGTGCCATGTGCCAGATATAGCGGTGTGACTGGTGATATGGTGTGGGGATAATCTGGGGGCACCACAATTCCATGTATCCACCCCTCTGCTGATATTTGATAAGGGGGTGGGGTCTAACAAGGCGTTGCTCTGGATGTCTGGCACCATCTTTTTTCCTTTGTTTTGGGGAGAAAATAATAGATAAAATCTCCTTTTCTTAAAATTATCGTCACATCAAAAACTTTGAATGGTCTTTAATCGCACATCTCATTCTCTCTTAGCTAGGGTCAGACAGTAAGTGTTCTCCTTAAGCAGAGATTGCCAATTCGGGCCACCTTAAAGGTGTGTGGAGACTTAAAGCTATTGGGGATTGTGATTTTGCTCTTGTCACTTATTGCATGTTGTGTGGTCCCCCTCATCAAGTCCACCATGTCCCAGATGGCCGTCCATGCGGTAAGAACCACAACAGGAGAAGTGCCTGGAGTGGAGGATGATGCTGCCTGTTGGAGAACCAGCCTGTTTACAAACCTATGAACTATAGAAACACAGTGATGTGATTTGAGTGTGCGGGCCTGTAACCCCTGAGTGACTGGCCTGTGATTTGAGTATGCAGACCTGTAACCCCTGAGTGACTGGCCTCCAGGGGATCTGATGAAAAGTTAATAAGTCCAGCAGGTAAGGGCTTAGCCTACCTGTGGGTACCTGGAGCTTGAGGAGGTTGCTCAGGATGGAGTTACAGGCCAGCAAGACTCAAAAGGGGGGAATCGGCGGTTTTGGACCCCATCTTGACTACTGTCCGCCATTTTATGTATTAGCCGGGGGTCACGCCCGGGATCAAGCACTGTCCAGTTAATGTAATGATTCAAACTTCATTTTTTTTGTAACCTGTTTGCTCGCCTGCCAACTAGTTCCCTTTGACATTTAATGAGAATCCAGTCTGTCCTTCATCTTTACTTCTATATTCTTACTCAAGCCAGTTTATCTCTTTCTTCTTAGGGAAATTAGTATAAACATGTCTGTGAACAAGGTCTGGCAAGGCAGTGCACAATTCATTAACCGTTTGGGAGAATGTCTTATAGAATGTTCATGTAAAATGCATTATGGCCAAAAGCATCTAAGCACCTTATCTCCTTGTCACACCCCTTTTTCCTGATGATTTTGTGTTTTATACATGCAGCTGTGAAATAAACGGGGAGAAGATCTTTACATACACTAAGAGACTGACGTGTGTCTTGGTTTTGTGTTCAAGCCCCGGAGCAGTCATGAAAGAGTTAATTTGCAAGTCACCTGTACAACTGAAGTTAGGACTGTTTTGAGTCCTAGATAACAATCTCTAACAAAGCCATAGATACTCTACTAGGGAATTCTGGGAAGAATGCAAATTTGTCATTATACAGTCATTATAGAGTCATTATTGCTCGCACTGGAAATGATCCACCCACCATAGAGGAATATGTGAAATAGAGTAATACTATATACAATTATGAAATGTGCTTGGCTTATGACCTTCTTAAAAACCAACCAATCCCACGCATATGGGAGCCATGGTCATCACATTCTTCCTTTGAACTATTAAAGGATAGTTCAGGATACCATATTAGGATAATATCAGGATATTAGTGGATACCATGAATAGATATTTACCAAAAACCAGTGTTCATGTATGTCACTCACCCCATTCTATAATGGAATACTTATAAGACCTACATATTTGTTGGTCTCACATCATCCTTGAGAACTGTCCAGAACATTGGGACACATTAACTAAGGGTCCGCGGACCGCATTTCCTTTGGGATTCCCGACTATTTCCGATTCGTGACACATTTAACAAGGTTTTTTGCCACACACGATCGGATTTTTGGGCAATCGCGCCGACTTTCATGCAACACAAACCGGGTTGCGTGGCCGTCGGGCAACTCGACTGATTCAGACTGAGCACAGGATTTAAAATTCAAATTGTGTCGCAAGCCATGCACATACATGCACCAGGAAGAAGAAGATGAACTCCGGCGGACCAGAGCGGGGAAGCGACACATGCAGGAAATCGGGTGCACAATCTTAGTGAGTCCCCGGACAAGGCACTTCAGGGATTGCAACAGAACCGGGTAAGTAAATGTGCCCCATTATTGCTTAAATTGTTAAATTGGGTAAGCATTAAAGGCCATAATTAGAAACAGGATACAAGGTGCTGATATAATGCTTATACCTTCCAATTACAGTATAGCTCAGATATGGATAGCTACTAGTTCAATTAAAAACAATAATGGAGGCATGGATACATTTAGGTGAAAGTTGCAATTTCTCTGTACCAGTACCTTTGGCGGAAACTGATAGTCCAACATATGCATTGCCTTGTTTATATATTTGGATAAATGTTTATTTGAGAACTTGTTGGGATTCTCCTCTGTTTTGGAACCACTAGGGCTCTCCAAAACCATCCTGACACATGGAAAGGATGTCTGTCAAATTTGGCTTCTAAGAGGCCAACGTCCCTCTTTCCGTTCTGAGCCCTACTGCGGGAGAAATAGTTCTAAACATTTTTGGGGGTTGTTTCAAATAAGTTATATGAATTGTATATAAATAAATTGAGTGTGTATATAAATTAGCAGGGCACATTTTTAATGTTCATCTAAGGCAGCAATGAGGCTACAATCGGCCTTATCTGTAGGAAGAGTTACATAAAGTAAAATCAGAAAGTATTGTTTTTCAGGTCCTAAAGATTGGGAGAAAGGAAGGTATTCCTTTATCAAATCTAAATACCTGCTAGTGGGGGGTGTAGAGAAGAAAGTGAAAATCCATGAAAATTCTAATTAAAGGGGTTGTCCACTTTCAGCATATAATTGATATGGTATGTGTAAGGAAAGGATGTAAAATTTTCAATACACATTCTGTATCAATTCTGTCAGGGTCGTGAGTATGTGGACCACGGCAGAAGATGGTACAAGCCGACACCTGGGACTGGAGTCTAAGTAGCACCTGATCTTCACAAGAGCCCGCCGCAAAGCGGGATGATCTTGCTGCGGCGGGGTACCACCAGGTCGTTCCACAGGTGCGACTAGCCTGCAGTGGTAGCCAAGGTAGCGAAGCAGGAGACAGTAGGACTCACGTCATGAACCTGGAGCTGACACATCGGACATGAACACAGGACCGCTGGAGACACAGGACAGAGACACAGGACAGCTAGAGACACAGGACCAATGGAGACACAGGAACACAGAGTAACACTGGTAACGCTGGAGGCACAGGGACACGGAGGAACACAGATAACGCTGGAGACACAGGAACACGGAGGAACACTGGTAACACTGGAGGCACAGGAACACGGAGGGCTTTCTCTTCATAGGAATGGCTTGAAGATCCAGCAAGGGTCACAGGAAGGGGAAGGAACTTACGGCAGGCCAGCGCCAATTATCGTCTCGCTGGCCCTTTAAATCTTTGGGAGCCAGCATACGCATGCCCTCGGAGTCCCAGAGAGACCACCATTGCAGCCAGGGGAGATAAGTTCTGCCAGGCTCTGGGGGCATGCGGAGGGACACGGGTGCACCCACGATCCGGGACAGGGATCGCTGGAGCACCCATGACAAATTCCTCACTATTTTCGAGATCTCTGCTTGCTGTCCTAAAGAAAGCTTCTATGTTTACTTCCTATGGATAGATCTATATCGTTATATCACACAGCTTTGATTCAGGACATTCATACGATTGCTTCAGATTTGCAGAGTGTTCAGAAATCTGTGAATGCACTTAATTATTCACTTAATCATAATAATGGGGCACTTTTACTTACCCATCCGGAGGAGTTCACAGCATTGTCCGATGATAATGCACTCTGCTGCGATTCACTAAGATCGTGCGCCCAATATCCTGCATGTGTCGCTTCCCCGCTCAGGTCCGGCAGAATTCACTTTCTTCTTCGTTAGACAATGTAAGTGCATTGTCTTGCCACACAATTTAAAAGTTAAATCCAGCGCTCAGTCTGAATCAGTTAGATCGTCCGACGGCATGCCCCCAAATGTGTGGCATCAAGCCAGCGCAGCTGCGGAAGAAAACGATTGCGTGCGACACAATCCTAGTGCAGACACCTGTTAAATCCCTGTCCAAGCATGTGCAAAGTCCGACGAAAGTGCAGCGCGTGACCCGTAGTAAATGAGCACCAATGTGCCCAAAGCTATGGTTTGTGGTATGATAGGAAACCTCTTGAGTGAAGACCTTAGCCTTGGGTGACAAGAAATCATGAAAGCAGCATGGCCAAAAAATTATGGATTCTCAATTTTGTCAGAAATTATGGACTAAACTGTAGAAATTTGGCTCTTGGAAAGTTTAAAGGCCTTCAGGATACCTTCAATCAAGCTGACAATAGAGATTCCTGTATGGTCAGCACCACCTACCCCAGTGTACAAAGTAATAACGCGTGGACAACTTGAAATGGACAATGACACATCTGTGATCAAACACACTCCTTCTGCAGGAAAAATTTGTCATTTGTGGAAATCTATTGACCCCAATTACTGTGAAATTCTTCATCAAGAGTGACTGTGTTCCTGTACACCCGGATAGCTGGAGGATGTAGACAGCTGCTATGAATTCTGGGGTCTATCTAGTCTAGCTGTGAAGACTTTTTACTATATTACACAGCGAAAATACTATCAAGATTCGGGCCCAGGATCTACGGCTGCAAAAGATGCAGTTTTGAGAAGGCAGATGATATTCACCCGTTGTGGTTCTGTGGTTCTGCCCCAGGATCAGGAGATTTGGGGGGGGGTATTAGCGGAGATAGGGAGGATCTTCAATGTCACTATCCAGGACACACTACAGGTTTGTGTATTGGGTATTGTGTACAAAGTAATAACGCATTGGACAACTTGAAATGGACAATGACACATCTGTGATCAAACACACTCCTTCTGCAGGAAAAATTTGTCATTTGTGGAAATCTATTGACCCCAATTACTGTGAAATTCTTCATCAAGAGTGACTGTGTTCCTGTACACCCGGATAGCTGGAGGATGTAGACAGCTGCTATGAATTCTGGGGTCTATCTAGTCTAGCTGTGAAGACTTTTTACAGGATGGAAACAGGTAATCCATGGAGAAGGAATATGTGCTTTGGGGTATCCCTGTTTACTTGGCAACAGCAAGTACAGGGCCATGCATGTCTAAACAGGGGACTAATGATGACCATGACAAAAAAATAATAATAGACAACATTATAACTTGACCAGTGGACATTGTGTAACATGATTTAGATAATGTAGAAGCTACTTTCACGGCTTTAGTTAAGAAAATACCACCACTTACAAATGAGTTGGACAGATTATTCAGTAAGGATAGTAGGAGATTTATAGAATTGGAAAAATTGTTCAGTAAAAATATTGCCAATTTGAAAAAAATTTTTTTTTTTAATTTCCAGGACCCCTGATGAAGCTTTCCATTTTGTTTGTTTGTTATGTGAATAAATTCTGGTTAGAACTGATTCAGGTGGGGGGTGTAGGCATATATTTTATATTATTTTAATTTCGGTATGCATTGATCTGACCCAGAAGGATGTAATATTACCACTGGTGACATCTTTTGCTTTGGTTAACAATGGATGGCTATTTATGCTAACTACACATGTATTTCATCTGAAAATAAGAGTAGAAAAGATCAGATATCGCAAGTATCTCTTAGAAATGCTCTAAACTTAGGGTTACATGTGCAAATGTTATCTCTAGACAAACCTAGAGCACAACATGTCAGCTACTTGTGTAGCTGATGTCTTCGTCTCACACATGTGTATAGGAGCACAGAGCATGTCACGTTTTTGGCCATGTTTCCTCATATGCGTGCATACAGCGATATAATGACAAACATATCATGTGATTTTGATATACATGAGGCGCCAGTCTTCCGCACACTGTATGGAGAAGGAAACGATGTAGCCTCTTCAAGGCAGTGTTGGAGATGTTGTTGTCTTGTAGGTCAAACCATGAAGATGACATCCTGCATAGCTTCAGAATATGACACTAAGTTATAACAATCCATAACAAATGTTAACTCTTTCTTGAATAACTTTAACCAGAACACATAGCTATATCCATAACAGTCCCCCCTTTGAAGATATTCAAGACCTATCTTTTAACCTAACAATCTGTCCCAAAGTGCGGATCTCCTCTTCACCAGGTGGGAAACAACCTATCCCTAGTGGATAGCCTCCTTCTTACTGGACTTGCACAGAGGGAAGTCAGATTCTATCTATGCCTTCAGGGGTTCACATATGTTGGATGGATGGCGTTGTAGACATCACCTTGGGCTTTTGACTCCATACTCCAGACTTCATCCTCTTGGGGCATAACATATATATTATCACTGGCCTTAGACGTTAACTTCTTAACACAACGTATGACCAAAATGCAATGAAAAACAGAATAATAGAAAGAATAATAAGGACACACAAGAGAACCAATCATAATCATTTAAGGGATGACTGCCAACCACTCAGCCATCCATACTTAAGAATCACATGAGTGGTCAATACTAGAGTTTACTTTTTTCCCTACAAAGTTTATTAGTCCCTATCAAATTTTTAATCAGGCCTAAAAGCAACAAAACTTGACTTGAATAAATCCAATTAGGTCATCCTTCTAGCTTTACTTAGATGCTTGTTGTCAGCAGAACCGGGAAGGCATCATCATATCCAGGGTCATCGCTCTTCCACATGTATCTTTATCACTAAACAATCTCCAGGTTGAAACTAATGAGATCCTAACAGATTATCTATAATGAAAGAGAAAACTTAAAAACATACTTTAGTATAGTGCATGTGTAAGGTTATCATGTAGTCTGTAAGTCTCCTAAACTGCTTTTAGAGCAACTGCACATAACAACATCCTAACCTAGGACCCAGACCAAATAAAATCTCATAGGGACTCAATCCTATCTTTTTGGTGGCCTATATATTACCGGAAGGGCTAATGGTCCAGGGTTTCCCGACTCCATCATTGCCTTTTGGATCATTGTTTTCAAAGTCCCAATCAACCCTCTAAATCTTCATGCTACTTTGTGGATGGTGTAGGACAGTGATAGCAAACCTTTTAGTGTCCGAGTGCCCAAACTGAACCCAAAATGCCCCTTATTTATTGCGAGGTGCCAACCAAAAATTAAAGAAGTAACTTACTGCTCCATGTTCAACAACTTCATATTTGCCTCCTGAGGACATCAACACAGTAGAAAGATGGAACATTTTCATAATTTTAGCTTCTTTCCAGTGTCCCTCCTTACACAGAGAAAAGTGGGATCAGTAGGAGGTGCTCCAAAGAAAATTTGGCCCTGTCTACTCATTCTCCCTCTTCCTACAGTCCCAAGTAGTGAAGTAAGTATGAAAATATGACTGAAAGCAGCATCTTTTAAGTTGCTTGGAACTGGTGAGCTGGGGCGAAGTCCCAGGTGCCCACAGAAAGGGCTCAGAGTGCCGCCACTGGCACCCGTGCCATAGGTTTGCCACCACTGGTGTAGGATGTTAACTGCTTAATAGATCCATAAAACATAACTTATCTTGAGAAGTGTATACCTTTGAGCACTTCTGGTAACTCATACTTGTAGACCAATTTTTTTTACAAAGGCTTCTTTGTTCTAGCTTTTGGCCAACATGAAAATAAATTAATGTGCTCCAAAATGTACTTATATGCTTTCACCAGAACATGGTCAATACTTGTCTTCTCTCTGGAAAAGGTATATAAAGTCCTGAGGTATCCCAGGGTTGCACCTTCACAGTCTGTAGCACAGAGGCCACTACACCAAATAATGGAGCACCTGGAGGTATTAAACTGGTGGGTATAACCATAATAGGTTGTAAAGTTATAGGTAAGCAAAGCCCATTGTCCACAGATCAGAGTGGCACCTTTTCGTGGCTGCATCTTCTGTTCTTCTTTCGCCACTTGTCTCTGCAGGACCTGTAGCATGTTAGGACTTACCAAAGTAGACGTTTCCTCAACTGGAAACATAGTTATGGTGGCGCCTAAGGGTACAGACATCCTGACAGCTTCCTTGGCTGCTCTATCTGCTAAGTCATTCCCTTGTGTTTCTGTTCACGTTGGTTTGTGCCTTGCTCTTAACAATAGCTACTACTGTTAGCTATAGTAGCCTCTCCAAAAGTATCTTAACCAGGTCTGCACTTTTCACTAGGTGCCTGCTTCTGGTGTGATGAGCGCTCTGGCTTTTCACGTCGTTGCTCTCAGGAGCTGTTCCAAAGCAAACCTTAAATCTGTGCTATCTGACTTACACTACCCTAAGTTAAGTGACATACTTCTTCCAATACTTTCAGATCTGTCCCACTTCTTGTGCTAATATGTAATGGAAGTGCTTCTGTTTCTAATACTTGGTACCTTGTCGTGTTGTGCAATGATACCATATAACATCTTAATAATATTTATCTTCATAATAATACCTGGAACCATCCACAAAGAGTACAACGTCTCCAGGGCCATGTGGACCACACAATTGTGGTCTTCCGGGAAAGAAAGAAATTGAACCAAATACTTGGGTCTTCTCCCCCCTTGCTCCAAAGGCAGTAAGTCAACCGGATACATAAATAGTAAATAACCTGCTCAGAAATAAAAAGAAAAACACATTGTAGACATTAGTTTCAGGCTGTTGATGTGCTAACTTTGAACAATCTGAGAGGTTCTAACTTAAAATTTAATTAAGCTGCCACTATTTGCTCAAACACCAGATTTGAAAACAAATAGAAGCCCAATAATCTGGATGCAAAAATACAAAAAGTGCAGCATTTGAGAAAATAGTGTATGGAGAATCTTATAGTCTCCCCCTGCGACCTTCTGTCTGACAAGACAATATAACACTGTGCTGTGGGCTTTGGGCTAGGACTCGTAGGCTAGGCCACCCCTGTCTTATCTCAGAATACAGTTTTGTCTCTCCCCCCTGTCGCACTAAAAGTCACAGGGGTGGTACAAAGTAATACAGTGGATAATTAAACACCTGATTCAATAACGTTGCTAAGTGAATAAGAGAAATAAACTCGGCCTTTCCTTCTTAGATATATAACCATGTATTCCTTAACAGAGTTTACATATATTGGAGCAAGCTAAGATTGTTATGATATCGTTCGGTATGTTTGGAGGGTGAATATAAATGTGTAAAGAATAAATGTAATACAAATTGGATAGATTTGGTAGAGTTTGTATATGAATGTGCATGTTGTACAATTAAGATGTTTGTATATTTAAATTTATTAAAAAAAGATACTGAAATACCTCTTGACATGTGTTATTTTAAAATCCCTTCTTCCACAGCCCACTGACTTGTCTGAATATAATTTTTTAATTACAGAGGTAGTTTTGTTGTTTGTGCCTTGCTCTTAACAATAAGAGCTCTTAACAATATAATCGTCAGAATCAAATAAGTTTTAACTGAACCATAAGCAAAAGAAACAACAAAACTGCCCACTCTGGCCGCCAACAGAGTAGAGTCATAGGCAATTAACTTCAAGGATTTTAGAAATCACAATCGCCATTCGATTAAGGTATACTGTTTTAAGATGGTCGCCTCTGAAGAATGGTAGGGTGTGCCATATGCTCTAATCACCAGATGTAGGGGCGTGACTGGGGATATGGTGTGGGGATAATCTGGGGGCACCACAGATATAACAAACATCTCCTGACTCCATGAATCCACCCCTCTGCTAATATGGGATAAAGGGGTGGAGTCTAACAGGGTGCTGCTCTGGATGTCAGACACCATCTTTTTTCCTGTCAGAAAAATAGATAAAATTTTTATTAAAATTCTCTTCACATCAAAAACGTTGAACTGTCTCTTATCGCCCATCTCTTGAGCTATCTTAGCTAAGCGGGCATTCTGAAGGATCTTCCACACCGATCCTGTAATTTATAATTCACCTTATCTTTGTAACATTCCTTCTCACCAATTAGTTATTCCAGTGAGAATATTTAACTTAAAAACTTCTTGCTGGGGAAAATCTTCCTGTATCTTTTCATATGCATGGTTTAGGGTATGATAACTATCTTATGAGACAACAGCCATTTGCTGAAATAGCCAACATCAAAGGCTGCTTACACCCTGGGTACATCATAAATGTGTTTCTGCTCTGCTACAGTGATCACTGTTTCCTTTCAAAAGCAATCTGTCAGCATCCCGGGACTTGCACTTCATCAACAATTAACCCTGGGGTAAGAAAAGCCTCTACATGTGCCTAACTGTACAACTGATAGAAAACTATCTACCGATGCTTTAACTGCACCCGGTAGAAAACACATATACACACTTGTGTATCCGCCTATAGAGCCATCATTTCTGACTAATACAACTAGTCGACCTGCAAGCCCATATTAAAAAAGGCCCATCTATGGGTCTGATGTTAGTGTGAGTCTGATGCGCCAACAGATAAAGATAAAAAAAAAATGTTTGTAGCTTGGAAACACTCACAGGAACAGTCAAGTCAAAGCTGGTTCATTGAATTATACCTGGCACAAGGCCTGAAGGGGGGAGCATGACACTAAGGTTCTACGAATGAAATGAAAATGGGATACACCCTTTATGACCTTATTTTCTAGGGATTCCTTCTGATCTTGCAGGTCAAATATCCTTGTTTCAGGTGGTCTATTGTTACTAATATATGATGTGTATTGTTTACTTCCCTAGGCCACAAGTATTAATTGCCCTCATGACACAAGTGTTTTTTTTTAAATGCTTTATTGACATAGTTCCAACAACTGTATATGTATTATACAAGACAGTGCTTGACAAAACAAATAAATTGACAAAATATTATCCAAGTAATCAAATATAACTCTTAAATATCAATAAAACGACTTATATCCCACTAACCCCCCCTCCCCCGACCACTCTACGGGCGAGAGAGAGAAATTTTTTTTTTTAACAGAGTCCGCCATCGAATTCGTATCCTCATGCCTCGACACACTAAACCCTTCTGGTCTTAGAGGTCAAATATCCTTGTTTCAGCTTGTACTATTGTTACTAATATACACTCACCGGCCACTTTATTAGGTACACCATGCTAGTAACGGGTTGGACCCCCTTTTGCCTTCAGATTCAACAACGTGGCATAGATTCAACAAGGTGCTGGAAGCATTCCTCAGAGATTTTGGTCCATATTGACATGATGGCATCACACAGTTGCCGCAGATTTGTCGGCTGCACATCCATGATGCGAATCTCCCGTTCCACCACATCCCAAAGATGCTCTATTGGATTGAGATCTGGTGACTGTGGAGGCCATTTGAGTACAGTGAACTCATTGTCATGTTCAAGAAACCAGTCTGAGATGATTCCAGCTTTATGACATGGCGCATTATCCTGCTGAAAGTAGCCATCAGATGTTGGGTACATTGTGGTCATAAAGGGATGGACATGGTCAGCAACAATACTCAGGTAGGCTGTGGCGTTGCAACGATGCTCAATTGGTACCAAGGGGCCCAAAGAGTGCCAAGAAAATATTCCCCACACCATGACACCACCACCACCAGCCTGAACCGTTGATACAAGGCAGGATGGATCCATGCTTTCATGTTGTTGACGCCAAATTCTGACCCTACCATCCGAACGTTGCAGCAGAAATCGAGACTCATCAGACCAGGCAACGTTTTTACAATCTTCTACTGTCCAATTTCGATGAGCTTGTGCAAATTGTAGCCTCAGTTTCCTGTTCTTAGCTGAAAAGAGTGGCACCCGGTGTGGTCTTCTGCTGCTGTAGCCCATCTGCCTCAAAGTTCGACGTACTGTGCGTTCAGAGATGCTCTTCTGCCTACCTTGGTTGTAACGGGTGGCGATTTGAGTCACTGTTGCCTTTCTATCAGCTCGAACCAGTCTGCCCATTCTCCTCTGACCTCTGGCATCAACGAGGCATTTCCACCCACAGAACTGCCGCTCACTGGATGTTTTTTCTTTTTCGGACCATTCTCTGTAAACCCTAGAGATGGTTGTGCGTGAAAATCCCAGTAGATCAGCAGTTTCTGAAATACTCAGACCAGCCCTTCTGGCACCAAGAACCATGCCTTGTTCAAAGGCACTCAAATCACCTTTCTTCCCCATACTGATGCTCGGTTTGAACTGCAGGAGATTGTCTTGACCATGTCTACATGCCTTAATGCACTGAGTTGCTGCCATGTGATTGGCTGATTAGAAATTAAGTGTTAACAAGCAGTTGGACAGGTGTACCTAATAAAGTGGCCGGTGAGTGTATAATGTGTATTGCTTACTTCCCTATGCCAGAACTATTAATTGCCCTCATCACACAGGTGTTTAACAAGGAAGTACTCTGTTCAAAGACTCTTTGTCCCCACAAATATATATGTAATACTACAATAACATCTATACCATAAGCTCTTACTATTATGCATATAAGAGTCCTCCTTCAGTTTTCTCAATTGCACTGCAGTGCACCTGTGATCTCGGAGCCACCACGTATGTACCGGCATAGAGATCTCAGACTAACTGCACATGCTCAACATCTCAGCATTGAATAGATGATGGATGGGCGTTCGGACACCAATGATGTTTGGAGTGGGCAGAGCATACGGCAGTCCTGAGGCGGGGCTACCTGACTGCCTGGACGAACAGCCCTACCTCCTTGACTGTGTTTTACATGAGAATAAAAGATTATTTCATTCTTTTTTTTTAATGATGTTGGTGAAATTTTGGTTGGGATTGATAAAGGAAAATTTAAGAGGATAAATTTTGATGACATTTTGGTTTGGATGAGAATCGAAAGGTCTATTTTAAGCACATACTAAAGATTCATTACTTTTATCATAACTGGACTGTGCTATGTGCTATGATACAACCCGGTGAAGTATACGGCATTGTTGGGATGAAGTAATGTAATATATCCACACTGTCTACACACTCCTGGAAAACTTTCATTGAACCTGTGGAAAAACTAACCCACGTACAAATATCCTCGAGTATCCGAACATTTAGCCTCAGATCTGCTCAACAATCTGTTAAAATGAATATAGACTAAAGGAAATTTAATAGATCATTTTCTTAAAATATATTTAATCAAATCCTTAACATTTCATACCTGGCTTGTTATTGTCCAATCTATTCTTCTTCTGATGGCCTGTGTAATGTCTCTGTTCCTCAAGCTGAATACGAGAGGGTTAAACATTGGAACCAAAGTAACAAACATGAATGAGAGAAAGATCTCTTTTTCATGAGATTGTGACAGGTAATAAGACATCCCACAGCCAAAGCACAAAACAACAATTGTGAGATGGGAAGAGCAGCTCGAGAAGGTCTTCCACCTTCCAGCTGAAGACTTTATTTTTAGGATTGTGTAAATGATGCGGACGTATGAAGCCAGGATCATACATGAGGGGATAGCCCCAACATAAATCATAGCTATCGTAAGGGTGGTTTTCAAAAAAGTATTGTCACTAGCAGAAGCATTCATTATGGTTTTAAGTTCACAGTAGAAGCTTTTGACAAAAACTAAGTTAACGTATTTCAAGTTATGGATTAAACAAGGTAAAATGATGGCATTAACCATAGACACAAACCACGCAGGAACAGCTAGTAACACACAAACTTTTTTACTCATAATGAGAGAGTAATGTAGAGGGAAGCAGATTGCAACATAGCGATCAATGGCCATGGCAGTCATGAGATAGCATTCAGTGATTCCAGAAATAGCAGAAAAGTATAACTGAACCATACAAGAGACATAAGACATGACATGGTCACCGGTGTGACACACATAGATCAACTTAGGGAGTGTAGTGGAGACATACAAGATGTCCAATGTAGATAGATTACACAGGAAGAAATACATGGGTGTGTGTAACAGAGGCTCGAGACATATCAAAGCTATAATGAGAAGGTTCCCACCAAGGGTAACAAGATAAACCAGCACAACTACTGTTAGAATTATTAGTCTTTGGTTTTCAGATGTGGAGAAAGCAAAAATGAAGAATGTGGGTTCTGATGTGACGTTAGTTTTCATTTTACAAAATGAAATATGTTGGCAATAAATAATCATGTAATGTATATAAAATAAATATAATGCATAGAAGGAAACTTGTGGACTTTTGGTGGTTTTTCTAAAAAAAAATTATTGGAAAAACTATTAAAGTTCCTTCATGGTCAACAGTTTTTTTTACTTCTTGACTTCTAAGCAAGTATATGGTGACTACTCAAATATTATATATTCATGTAGTTCGTAGGAGGACATATGGATGAGGCTTCTTCATTTTAGACCGTGACCTTTCTAAATACGAGGCATTCAGTTCCATCATAGGAGGATGAGATATCAGTGTATTGAAGAATTTCCTTTTAATATGACAAAAGCAACAATCGTTCAATTTATTACATTTATGACTTCATGGATTTCTAGATCCTGCTCTGTATATTGCTGTGTGAATACTGTGAAAATTTTATGTGCTTTTTTCTATCAAAATGAAAATATTTAAATACAATTTCTGTTCCTCCACATCTGTAGTTATTGATATGAAGATGACTGATGCAGCGTACCTGACGTCTTGTGTATTGGTGGTGGAGCACGTTGTGTTACCAATGAGGTTTCCTTTTATCGTGTTCCGGATCATCTCTGGGGGTTTACAAAAAAATAACTAAATTAAGATCATTGTATAATTTGGGGACTAATCAGATATTACTGATACAAACATAATACACAGAAGAGGAATCCATTATACAATGTGGTTGTATTCTTTAACCACTCACTGACAACTATAAGCCTCTCAGCTGAGAACTCTGGACAATCTTTTACAACTTATTCTACGTTAAAGTTAAATTCTATACAATGCTAAAATAATAAATGACTGATAATATAAAGAAAAGAAAATGACCAATCACTATGATGGCTATTTTTGTTAGACCACTGATATGGTCTTCCATTGGGTAGTTCGTTAACTGTTTTATTAGAGAAAGGGCTAAAATCTAGTGATGATAGGTTATGTTGAAGTTCAGGTTTGTCATGTTCAGACAAACTTTAGAAAAACATTTAGTTAGAGTACCATGACCTAACTGGAATTTTATCCTGAACCCAACCCCCAAAAAACAATAGGGAACTGAATTTTAGTGGCCAAAAATGGCTGTAAAATGAGGGTAGTTGTAATGGCAGGACACAAACAAGGACAGAGAGCCCTGACACTGAGACCCCCAATCTGTCCCTACCTACTTATTGGGTCCTCCCTAAACGGAGGCCAATAACTGGGCGACGTTCCCTCCCTTGGTAAGGTGTGAACACATAACCATACAGACAGACAAACACATTAAGGCAGGGTATACAATCCGAGTCGGCAACAGCAGGGAATAACAATAACCAAATCACAATCCAAATAGAGAAGTCGAGACACAGGTAAGAAATTAGAAACCAGAAATCAGAGAATACTAGAGGAGCTAGTGACACAGCAAGATAGCAGTTTGACCAGCAAGGAGACAAAGCTGAACTGGACACTTATAGGGAACCTAGGTTCTGCCACAGGTGGAAGGAGTAAGCAATTACAGATCCACAGAGTTTACTCTTGCAAGACAGAATCAGTGAGGGAAGTGGCAGACTTCAGGTCAGACAGCTATAGAACCTAGTTCAGACTGCGGGATGACAAAAAACTCAGTGGGGGTCATTTACTAAGGGGCCGATTCGCGTTTTCCCGACGTGTTACCCGAATATTTCCTATTTGCGCTGATTTCCCCTGAATTGCCCCGGAATTTTGCACACGCAATCGGATTGTGGCACATCGGCACTGTCATGCACACAAAGGAAATCAGGTGGCGTGGCGGAATGAAAACCCGACGGATTCAGAAAAACTGCCACATTTTTTAAAAAAAAGCGTTGCGGAGCTTGCACTTACCTTCACTAGGAATAGGCCAGTGAACTTGAGTGCGTTCCGATGCTCTTCAGCGCAGCAGCGCCGCATGGTGGACGACGGAGGAACTGCCTTAATGAATCCCGGCCGGACCCGAATCCACCGCAGAGAATGCGCCACTGGATCGCGAATGGACCGGGCTAGTAAATCTGCCACAGTGTCTCCTAATCCTACCAGCCCGGTTAGAGGAGACAGAAGGCACAGACGTGACAGTAGTAAGGGGTAGATTGCTGCAAATGTGGTTAATAACAGGGCAATTACCCTGTAAAATGTGCTAGGAAAAGTACTTAAAGGAAATATACTACTATATTACAGTAAAATTAAACTAAACTTACATGTACGTCAGGGAATGTGGTCTCCTGTTGCATCCCAACATGCATATATGTCTCAGTGATTACCCAGGTTTAGAAGCAGAGCCCGTGCAATTGCTCCCGGAGCTCAGACGTGTGTTAAACCCATAGACACTGCAGTCATGGTGAACATGTAGTCTGTGGAGCAGTTCCAGCTACTCACCCGGCATGTCGGCATCCTCCATGCTGGACACGGAGGTGCTGACTATTTCCATGGCAGTAAAAGCCGGTTAAATTGTGCTTTCAGAATGCATAGGCTGACTATTTAATATGCTGCAATACATTATTCATGTCCCACCCTGAGACAAGATAAAACAGTTTTAAAAAAATCCAAATATAAAATAAATCAGTAATAAAGGTCCCCTATTACTGCATCACATACAAAATTTAAATTCACAATAAAAAAAAAATAACAATCACCACAAAACTCTACATATTGAATATCATCACATTCGTAAAAACCTGTAAAATTTTAAAAAAATTTACTGAACCCATACAGTAAACATCGTACTGCGAAGAGTGTATGGAGAGAGCTCCCGAGCTGAGCTCTCTCCATATACGGCTGATGCCCGCCTGTTACTGTCGTGGTGGGTGCTGGCATCGACGCAGCAGTTAACCTGTTAAGGGCCATGGTTGAACCAGACCGCGGAACCTAACTTACCATACATACTCGAGTATAAGCTGACCCGAGTATAAGCGGAGACCCCTAATTTTACCACCAAAAACTGGGAAAACCTATTGACTGGAGTATAAGCCGAGGGTGTAGTATACAGCCAGCAAGCCCCCATGTAGTATACAGCCAGCCCCATGTAGTATACAGCCAGCCACCCCCTATAATATACAGTCAGCCCCATGCAGTATACAGCCAGCCCCCTCTTTTTAGTATACAGCCTGCCACAAGTAGTAAACAGCCACCCCCAAGTAGTATACAGCCAGCCCCATGTAGTATATAGCCAGCCAGCTCCCTGTAGTATACAGCCAGCACCATATATTATACAGCCAGCCTGCCCCCTGCATGCCAAGCACAATACTTTCCCTCCGGCAATACTCACCCCTGATGCTCTGCGTGGCTCCCGATCCTCGGTGTGGTTCCTGGCGGCTCCTCTTCTCTCTTCTTTTTTCTCTATTCTTTCTTTTCTAGCCGGCAGATTTGCGTCCATGTGATCTCCCGGCCTGTGCACACTATGAAGCATCATAGTGTGTGCCATCCAGGAGATAGCATGGACGCGACTCTGCTGGCTAGAGAAGAAAGAAGAGAGAAGAGGAACCGCCAGGAACTGCACCAGGGTTCGTGAGCCGCATCAAGGATCCGGGCACCGGAGGGTGAGTATTAAGTTTTGGTTTTTTTATTTATTAACTTGTGTATAAGCCGAGGTGAGGTCTTTCAGCACATTTTTTGTATTGGAGAACTCGGCTTATCTATCATGTAGGAGATGTGAAGTAGCTTGGATCACATGACCAGACCTGGGCAAACTCTCTAGCCAAGTTATCCAAGAAGTTAATGGGAGCTAATTGGTTCCTAATTCTACATTCTGCAAGACATGACATGGCTCCTTAGTAATTGAATGAGCCATCCAAAACTTGGCTATGGATCTATTGTTGGGAACTGGACCTGGTATTCGTATACATACATTACAGGAGGTCTGGGAGATGGCCCCTTTATTGAAATGTCCATCCCAGATGGTCCTTTTAATGAAATGTCCATCCCAGATGGCCCACTTTTAATGAAATGTTCACCCCAGATGGCCGCCTTTAGTGAAATGTCCCTCCAGATGCCTGATTTTAATATAATGTCCATTGCAGGGCCCTCTTGAAAGAAAAAAAAAAAATCTATACCCACCTTCTGGTTATCCTCCCCAGCCCCACGGCTCCGTCTTCTCCTCGCGGCTCTGTTTACTGCTGTTTTGGCCTTTCTTCTGCTCTTCACTATGAAGCAGTGGCGTCATGACTATGTGACGTCTTAGTGTAAGGGCCCCCATGGCATCGCCGCTTCATAGTGATGCGCCCAGGCTAGAGGAGCAGAAGACAGAGCCACGAGGAGAAGATGGAGCCGCAGGGTCAAGGAGAAGCTGGAAGGTGAGTATAGATTTTTTTTTTTTTGAGACTGATAGCAGTTCTTCATATAGGGCCCGGGTCATACCGCCTATACGAAAATCCACTATTGCTCACCCAGCACACCCACAAGCCGGTGATGTACCCTATTTATAAATTTAGGGTTTATTTATAAATACAATCATCTTCCTATAGAGTCCTACTAACCCTTCTTTTAGCTAAAAGTTTCCCTCACATACCCACAAAATCAACTTTTTGTTACATTCCAAGGGCATGTCCTGCTCGGTCGGCCCCTCCCATCTACTCAATCCCATGCCTTATGCCTCCTTAATATTCAGCAGTTTAGGTCATGTGAATAGGGTGATCTCATCTAAGGTCCTTTTACCCTTTACATTTGCAAAATCTAACCCATGTTTGCATCTGATAAGATAAAATAATAATATGCCTCCATGGAGGCATGCAGTGATTTCATGTGATTTCATACATACATGCGGTACATTTTACAAATGTAAAAGGTAAAGTACCTCAGATGACCTCACCCTGGTCACACGTCAGGAATATAACATAAGACACCGGATAAAGAATTTGAGAAAAAAAAGAGCTTTATATGTCTGTAGTTGAGTATTGGCAGACAGTCTCAAGGCACTAGTTCCATATAGCAGCATGTCCTAGCAGTGAGACCTGTCAATCAGGAACATGAAGGCAGGGCAGGATGGGGTAGAAATTTTAGGAGACACAGAGCTGCCAGTCAAACTAAGGGGGTGTGGTTTAATGGCAGTCTGGGAGAAACCAAAAAGTCATATTTTACAAGAGTCAAGTATGCTGATTTGCATATCAGAAAAGCGCCTGTAATAAAGGTACAGTGCTTCGCTGAAAGCTTATTTTAGCGGATGTGGGGAGAACCTGTAACCCTTTAGTAGCTGGCATTTGGGGTGTAAAATTCTGTTGACCAGTCTTCTTTAAAGAACTTTATTTTTTTCTTGAAGCTCTTTTGAATGCTTTTTTCCCCTTTTTATTTAAAAAAATTGAAATGCCTTAGTAAGACATATTTATATATTTGCTCCCCTTAGCAGGAAATGCAGTTGCCATACATTATAATGAAGAATTGAAATGCTACTGGCCCTTTAATCAGTCCGTTGATTTTCTCCACATGGAGCAGTCACAGGACAGAAGATGGTCGCTGGTCACATGTCCACATCACATGTCCAGCACCTGCCTCGCCAGGTCATGTGATCACCATTATATTTGGCTGAAGTGGGTTGGTTGCAGTGCATCTAGTATGGCCAGTGTTGAGGTGAGGCGTTATGTTAGTGAGATAATGTGCAGTGATGGCATTATTACACATCATTACTATGGTAACAGAGCAGGACAGTCTGTTACATCATCACTGTAATCAGAGTATAAGAAGGAGGAGGAGGAGTTACTGAGAACTAAAGGATCATGGGACTTCCAATGGTTTCTAGTGGCGGCCATCTTGGTCATAACTCTGCATACTTTAGAAACGCAAACTACATACAAACTATATTCTTTTATTTATAGTATTATGGGTTTTTGTATCAGACGTTCATATACCTGGAATAGCTCTTTAATCAAACAATATAAATATAAAAAAAAAAAACAGCAATCACATCTGATAAAAACATTGATCCCCAGGAATATCGCTGCAAACTGGTGAAAATAGTTGTCAGATGCTCTGGAAGGGACTCAATCCCATTGATTGTATAAATAGTAAATCCAGTCACAATGATATAAATAGCAGATTGTGTTTTTATTTTTCGTGAGTCAACACAGCAAACTAAGTAGAGCCGTTTTGGTCTAAGTGAGACCTTCTTCAGACACCGTAAGATAATATATACGAAAAAGGAAGCATAATATATAATAATGAAGGTCCTAAATATGTAGTTAATATTCATATCAATGGGCTGGTAGGTTGGTTATACACTTGTATAGATTTAGGAGTAATGTATATAACATTTGGGTAAGATCCAAAAAGGCTCAAGGCGATGTGGAGTGATGGTTGCCACATGAAGGATGTCAACTGAAAAAATAATGAAGAAAAGATTAACTTTGCTTAGAGAAGAAAATATATAGATGGCCGCATATAGCAATAACTCGGTGCATGTTGAGTAAGTCGGTGGCACCTCGGCTGCATGTGTAAAGTGCTGATGTTGTGTGGGTGCGTCCGGAATTAAATTCAGTGCGGCTCCGTCTCTCCGATGAGAAGTGGTCATCGGAGAGACGGAGCCGCATAGAATTTCATTCCAGACACACCCACACAACATCAGCACTTTACACATGCAGCCGAGGTGCCACCCTGTCGGATAAATATATCAAGTGTGTACGAGGTGTAGGGATGTATGTCTATGTTTCTAGTTGGGACCTGAAATATCCAGGGAGTGTGTTCCACATTGTTGAACACAGTTTGAGAGGAGAAACGTTCAATCTATGGGTGGAGATAGGATCAAGGGCGGAGTTATACATTAAATGAAATGTAGAATGGCGTGGATTTGTTTTGGAATGTGATGAGTTAAAGCCTAAAGTGAAGACTACAGAGAAGTATAGATTGAAAAGAAAAGGGGGAAGAAATATTGAAGAGGAAAAACAAGACTAAAATTAGTCACACAATTAAAATTACATGAAATATCATAAATATAATAAATTATAGCATGCAAAATTAATGTCAAAGGATGAAAGAAGAGTATGATTAGTTTGGTACATATGAGTAAAGAACATCAACGTTTTACACATGTGACTGAGATGCCACCAACTTACTCCAAGTGTGCCGAGTGTCACTATATGCAACTATCGAAATATTTTCTCCTCTAAGCAAACTGGTGAGTTACTTTTTCTTCATTATTTTTTCAGCTAACATCCTTCAGTGTTACCGCCTAGAGCAGTGGTGGCGAACTTATGGCACTGGTGCCAGAGATGGCACTCGAAGGCCTCTCTGTGGGCACTCGGGCTGTCTCCCTGGCATAGAGTTTGCCAGACATGGCACCTCCCTGCAGTCTCAGGCAGTCCAAGTAGTGCCCTGCTGTTGTAAAGTGACCCATCCTGTGCTGCTTGGTCCTGTCCGAAGAGTGAAAAGGTGTGGACAGGGTCGGATTGGAGCTCCAAAATTCTGGTAGCAATAAGTTTGTTACTGTCTAAATTGCCATGTTGGCACATTGGGAAAAGCTAATGCTTTTTGGGTCTCATTTTGGGCACTCGATCTCTAAAAGGTTCGCTATCACTGGCCTGGAGCATGCGGCAACCATCACTCCACATCGCCTTGAGTCTGTTATGTTCTTAGCTAAATGCTATATAAATTGCTCCTAAACGCATACCATTGTATTTGAGTGTTATGTAACAAATCTTCCAGCTCCTTGATATAAATATTGACTATATATTTAGGACTTTCTAATTGTTTATCATCTTACAGTGTTTGAAGAAGGTCTTACTTAGACCGAAACGTTACTACTTGGTTTGCTGTGTTAACTCTCAAAAAATAACAAAACAATCTGTTATTTATATCAGTGCGACTGGATTTACTATACTAGATCTGATAAAAAAACATGACCCCAAAACAAGGCCCCAAAATAGGACCACAAAATGGCTTTGCTTTGGTGGCTTTGATCCAACATGTGAGGTTCTTGTGCCTCTTGTTGCCTGTTACTTATAACAGTGATGTTGAGAATAATCCATGGGCCTGTGTATAAGCCTCCTAGGGGGGCAGGATCATGGATGTGTCTGTTCAGTGGGGTTGTTTGGAAAGGTTGATGCATCTATAAGTACAGAGAGGGCTTCTTGAAACCTCATACTCTTCTGTTTAGGGATTTCTTTCAGATAAGGCACTAGACAATGAGTATACCCCCCCAAATAGTCCTCATTTCTGGCACTGAATATACTCAAGCACCTCCTCATCAAACATTTGTCCCTTTTGCAAAGAAGATCCAGCAGAAGAAGCACCTTCTTGTTGCACAACTGTCTACATCTGTTGCTGCCTGATTGGAAGATGCTGTGACTGCAGGAGTAGAGGTTTCACATTCAATACTCCCTGGCGAAGTTAAAACATTGCCAGAAGGCTCTACTCTGTCATCACCTCCTTTCTCTTCTAGTTCTTCATCTGGAATTTTGGAATCTGTGCTAATTATTCACTTAAGCTGTAAAAAAAATATATTTAAGCATCAAATCATGTAATTTTACAGGCTTCAATAACTTACGGTCAACGGACAGACATAAGGGCTTCCTCATGGCTCTGGAACCTTTGCTTTCTTCCCTGGATTTTGCATGTCTCTACGAACCGGGTCATGACAAAGTTGCCACCTTTTTTGGACATCACCAAATAAAGAATACTTGACAAAAATGTTAAAAAATGTCCCCTTTCCAAATATTTTTCTAGTAAAAAAATCCTATAATACTTATTTTAAATCGATCTGCAGGCCTTGGGTACTTTTGGCCAATTTTTAAGGAACAGTGCTTTGCGAATGTACAACCAGACATGTTCATTTTTATTTCTATCTATAAACTATATTCACTTTTAATTACTTTTAATGTTCCACATCTGTGGCCACTCATGGGCCAGCTTTCCCTCATCCATAGGTTGTAGCATCCTTTAAAATCCAGGAGCAGCAGGAAAACAAGGGAAAATGTCTCCCTCCACAAGTTCAAAAACCTCAAATCCACTTCCTATTTTTGTAATGAGTTGCATGATCACCATGAGTAAAAAAACGAAGATTAAATAAAAAATTTTTATGTGCCTAAAGACTACAATGGGGCATTTTTCTCACAAAATAGGACATGCTTTACTTTTCATGGATCGCAACGCAATGTAGACATGCAATGTTAAAATCGCATATCTAAAAATAAGGAAGTCCAGTTATGGGTCTGAGGTCAGTGTGACTCTGATGTGCCGATAGATTGTAAAAAAATGTTTGTGGGTAATGGTAACACTTACAGGAACACTCTAGTCAAAGCTGGTTCATTGAATTATACTTGGCACAGGACTTCAAGGGGGCTTGAATAAGTTGAGTCCCTTTTGACCTTATTTTTGAGAGATCTGATGCTATTCTCAGAAAACTATCAACTGTATATGTTATACTTTACTAACAACTGTTCCAACCAGATCAGTGTCCCAACACTTTAATTCCAGGACCATCAGCTATGACAACTATGTATTTAAGAGTCCCACTTCAGTTTTTTCATTTACACTGCAGTGCCGGCATCGAGAACAAAGACAATCTGCATATGCTCAAGATCTCAGCATTGAATGACGTAAAATCCGGGATTTCGGAGGCAGGGTAGACACCAACGATGTTTGGAGTTGGCAGAGCATACAGCTGTCAGGAGGCGGGGCTACATGACTGCCTGGACAAACGGCACTACCTTCTTGACTGTGTTTTACATGAGAACAAAAGATGATTTTTCAGAAGCGCCGGAATGTAGAAATATGCAACAAGGACCTCCAGGTGACATACATAATGCATCAGAAGGTATTATTGTTAGTTTTAGGGGGGTAAGGAGATGACAGCTTCCCTTTAAAGTTATAGGAGGGAAAAGAATATACTGTATATTGTATAAACTGTATATACTCGAGTATATGCCGACCCAAGTATAAGCTGAGGCCCCTAATTTCACAACAAAAACCTGGTAAAACCTATATTTTTTTTACCCTAGTACAAGCCGAGTTTGGGTTTTCAGCACATTTTTTTGTGCTGAAAAACTAGGCTTATACTTGTGAATATATGGTAGATACCTAGTAATTTTGAATTGACTGTGCTATGTGCGTATGATGCAACCTGGTGAAGTATACAGCATTGTTGGGGTGAAGTAACACAGTTTATCCACACTGTCTGCACAGTGTTTTATTTACCTTCTGGAAAACTTTCATGTATGTTCCATTCGACGGATTAAATCATGTATCCTTGAATATCTAAATGTGTAGTCCCAGATTTTCTAAACAATCTATTAAAATAAAGCAGATCAATTTTTTTAAAAAAATTAATATGGTAGATCATTTTCTTAAAATGAATTTTTCATTTTATTAACTTCTTACAGTCACTTTCAAATGTAAAGGCAACTCTAGTTATCCTCAACATTTCATACCTGTCTTGTTATTCTCCTGTCTATTCTTCTTCTGATGGCCTGTGTAATGTCTCTGTTCCTCAGGCTGAATACGAGAGGGTTTAACATTGGGACCAAAGTAACAAACATGAATGAGAGAAAGATCTCTTGCTCATGAGTCTGTGATAAGTATAAAGTCATCCCGGAGCCATAGCACAAAACAACAATTGTTAGATGGGAAGAGCAGCTCGAGAAGGTCTTCCATCTGCCAGCTGAAGACTTAATTTTCCGAACAGTGTTAACGATGCGGATGTATGATGCCAAGATCAAACAAGAGGGAATAGCCCCAATATACACTGCAGCCACCGTAATGGTGGTCTTCAAAGTATAAGTGTCACTAGTGGAAGCATTCATTAGTGTTTTAAGTTCACAGTAGAAGCTTCTGACAACAACTAAGCCAAAGTATTTCAAGTTATGGACTAAACAAGTTAAAATGGAGGCATTGACCAAAGACATGAACCATGCAGTAAATGCTAGTAACACACAAACCTTCTTACTCATAATGAGAGAGTAATGTAGAGGGAAACAGACTGCGACATAGCGATCAATGGCCATGGAGGTCAAGAGGAAGCTTTCAATATCACCAGAAGCAGCAGAAAAATATAACTGAGCCAAACAAGACGTATAAGACATGACATGGTTACCAGTGTGGCACACATAGATCAGTTTAGGGAGCGTGGTGGAGACATATAAGATGTCCAATGTGGATAGGTTACACAGGAAGAAATACATGGGTGTGTGTAACCGAGGCTCAAGACTTATCAATGTTATAATGAGAAGGTTCCCACTAAGGATAATAAGATAAACCACCAAAACTACTGTTAGTATTATTAGTCTTTGGTTTTCGGATGTGGAGAAAGCAAAAATGAAGAACCTGGGCTCTGATGTGATATTAGTTCCGTCTCCACCCATTTTACAACATGAAATATGTAGCCAATTAAATAATCATCTAATTATATAAAATAATTTTAATGCATAAAAGGAAACTTGTTGACTTTTGGAGGTTTTTCTAATTTTTTTTATTGGAAATACATGGTCAAGTATTTTTAAATAGAAGTTGATAACCTAAGCAACTAAGCTGCAAGTATACGGTGATTATTCAAATATATAGATATTCTTGTAGTTGGCGGGAGGACATATGGACGAGGCTTCTTCATTGTAGACCATGACCTCTCTAAATATGAGGCATTCAGTTCCGTCATAGGAGGATGAGATATCAGTGAATTGTAAAATTTCCTTTTAATATGACCAAAGCAACAATCGTTCAATTTATTACATTTACTGTTTCATGGATTTCTAGACCCTGCTCTGTATATTGCTGTATGAATACTGTAAAAGTGCAATGTGCTGTTTTTTTTTTTTCTAAGAAAATGAAAATATTTAAATACAATTTCTGTTCCTCCACATCTGTAGGTATTGATATGAAGATGACTGATGCAGCGTACCTGGCGTCTTGTGTATTGTGGTGGAGCACGTTGTGTTACCAATGAGGTTTCCTTTTATCATGTTCTGGATCATCTGGGAGTTTATAAAAAAAAGAAGTAAATTAATATCATTGTATTATTTGAAGACTAATCAGATATTACTGCTGCACACTTTATACACTGACGAGGAATTAATTGTACAATGTAGTATTTTTTTAACCACTCACTGACAACTATAAACCTCTCAGCTGAGAACTCTGGACAATCTGTTACAACTTAATCTAAGAATACAATGCTATAAATAATAAATGACTGTTTTTTATTAAATGGCCAATCACTATGGCCAATCACTATGATGCCTATTTTTGTTAGATCACTAATATGGTCTTCCATTGGGTAGTTCCTTTACGGTTTTATTGTTCAGGTTCGTAAAGTTCAGATGAACTTCAGAAAAACATTTTGTTAGGATACGCCAGCTTGACCCAAACTTTACCCTGAATCCAAACCCCATAGAACACAATAGGAACCTGAATTCTAATGTCCAAATATGGCTGTGAAATGGGGGTAGTAAGGGGTAGACGGCTGCATATGCGGTTAATAACAGGGCAATTGTCCTGTAAAAATGGGCTAGGAAAAGTACTTAAAGGGCTATTCCCACAAAGACAAGTTTGTTATATGTACTCAGGATAACAAAATATCACATTCTCTAATTCACTGTTATTAACGAAAATCCAGCATTTCACAGATATAATTCCAACCTGTCTCTATCAGTCCTGCTGTACACAATTTCAATTGCCCCTAGTTTCTGTGTCTAATTACTCTGAGCCTGTAAAACAATTAAAACAAATACATAAAATAATAATTTTGACATAGTTGTCACACTTCCATCATGAGATGCAGGAGTTGCAGGTGGATGTGGCAGTATAAGTGGTGGAGGAGGATCAGCAAGCCGGACACAGGCGAAACGGCCATTGTTTGCACACCAAGCACCTCTGCTTCACTCCCTTACCCTGTTTTATATGTAACAAGCTGGAATTAATTTCAATCATGGAAACT
Source organism: Engystomops pustulosus (assembly GCA_019512145.1). Lineage (NCBI taxonomy): Eukaryota > Metazoa > Chordata > Amphibia > Anura > Leptodactylidae > Engystomops > Engystomops pustulosus. The sequence continues at coordinate 67,537 of WNYA01001399.1, forward strand.
GCTGGATTGGTGAGTGCCATTTTTTCCTTTTCTTAGACTTTTTAGTAAGTGGTGGAGGAGGTTGCCAACATTCTCACTCTGGAACTGGCACATCCAAGTCCCAGGAAATCCATGCCTGGTCCGTCTTAATGAATATGAGAAGGTCGACAATGGCTGTGGATTTTGTGTCCAATTTCGGACCAAGAAATTGAATGGGGTGGACCAAATATGCATCAGCAGATAATCTTGCACCATCTGAAACCTAGTTTGGCTCCTGACATTATGGGCCATAGCCGATGCTGGTGTCTTCTCCCCCTCCTACACCCCAGCCATGTTTTAGTGATGGTGAGCTGCTCTTGGTGTCACCCTACTGTGAGGAAACTTCCCCCTCCTCTTTCTCTTCATTCTTCTCATCAAAAACTGTCCTCTGGCTGGACAATGCAGTACTTGACCACTGTTGCTCCTGCATCTTACCCTGTGAGCCATGTGTGGACTAGCTTGACACCTATTTCTCCTCTTCTTCCTCCATTACAGCATGCCCAGAAGAGCTTTTTCAAGCCGAAAAGATGGGGGTTGGAGTGTTGGAGAAGGGTCATCAGCTCTCCTAATATCGGTGGCATACTAAAAGCTGTAAAGCATCACACAAATGTCCCTCATGGAGGCCCGGTTGTTGGTGGTGATCTGCTGTTGGTCACTACCTCAACTAACCCAGCCTTCTGCACCTTGAATTCAACTAATGCCTGGCGCTGCTCACACACCCTTTCCTACCCATGCTAAGTTGAATTTCACCTACTTGGTACATCACATATGAAGTGGTGGATGGGAATGCCACAGGGGTGTGCAAAATGTGAAAGCAAAAAATGCACAAACAAGGCTTGCACCTATGCACCACAGTTGAACACATACAGAAGGCAAGGAATCTTTGTCACCCTGGCAGGGCTTAAAGTTCAATGGCAACAACAACTTAACTGTCTACTTGTGGATCCCAGTCCACTGTGCCAGGGTAGTGTGTGGTCTTCTGCCTAGACAGTAGTTTCCCCATGGCTATGCTGAAACTTGTAAGGCAGTCGGATGAGGGATCAAGAGAGGAGGAAGCAGAGTAGCAGGGTAGGAGGCAACTGAAGCCAAGAAGTGATGTCTGGCAATCCTGGGTAGTACAACCAAATTGTTGAATATACTCAGAAGACAATAAGCCAAATAAGTGCCAAATAAAATAGACTTTATTAAATAAACAAATGGACGGCAATACAAAAGTAGCAATAAAAGTATAAAAACAGAGAGTGCCAAAATAAACACAGAATCATGAGCCAATTGGGAGAATCAAACCTGGTATATGAGACATGGCATCAGTCAGAGTCTTATATGGAGATCCCCAAGGTAAAGGGGAAACATTATACCTCATGTGGAGTTAACACCAAAACATAATTACCCATACCAGTCTGACAGGCACACGCTGTACACCCCTGGGTAGTAGCAGCCAAAGTGTTTCCTTCCTCACCAGCCACCGTTACATTAGCCCAGGGGGCAGTTAACCCCTTAAGGATGCAGCAATTTTATATCTTAAGGCTCAGCCCCATTTTTTATATTCTGACTTGCGTTGCTTTATAGTTATAACTTTCGAACACTGTTACTTATCAAAGCGATTCTGAGACTGTTTTTCCCCCACATGTTGTACTTCATTTTAGTGGTAAATTTTGGCTGATAAGTTTTGCTTTTATTTACAAAAAAAATAAGAAATTATGACTTTTTTAAAAAATTTGAAATCATTGCGTTTCCAGGCAGATTTATTTTGATGTCATGCGGCTTACAAATTGAATATTGATTTTCCGTATTTTCAGAATTGACTATTTTAGAGATAAAAACTTATTTGAATGAAATTTTACATATTTAACATCAAAAAACCCCTATAAAATAAACCGTTTTCAAATCTGCACCCCTCAAACTATCCTAAACAGCTTTTAGGAAGATTGTTAACCCCTTCGTAATTACATCAAAATGGAGGTGAAATTTAGAATGGTCAAATCACATGTGGCCGTTATTTGTTTTATTGGCACAGAGCGAGACGCAGAAGGGTAGTAGCGCCCTGCAGAAGCCATGATTTTAGTTTTCTTATTGGGCCCTTTTGTAGGCTATAAAATTTTAGCTTTTTCGTTATTGGGGCCATGTGATGGCATTTTATTTGTGGGATGAGATGCTTTTTCCAGTGTTACCATTTTGGGGTTGGCATCCCCTATTATTAAAAATTCATGAATGTTTTTTTAAGGGCAGGAGTAGAAAAGCATCAATTCTGTACTAGACTTTTTACTTTTTTATTTTGGTGTTCACCGCATAGCCTAATAATCATGTTATCTTTGTTCTATGGGTCGATATATTACAGGGATACCAGGCCTGCCATAGCAACGATCGCCAGCCCACTCTGACCACGGGTGTTACACTGGGGTGTCGGCCCGTTAGTTACAGACGGCACCCCGTGTATCCCGATCCTGGTTCGGTAGTAGTATCCATATCGATAAAAACACGTGCAGAAGCTCCCGGTCAAACACAGTAGAAAACGAACGTTGTAGAGCAGCACTGTGTAGAAGTAAAGCGGGTGCTACATGGTGCTGCTCTACATTGTTCGTTTTCTACTGTGTTTGACCGGGAGATTCTGCACGTGTTTTTATCGATATGGATACTTCTACTTTACCACCTAAAGTGGAATAAAAGTCTGCTTTTCTTCATCTTGGAGTGCTGCTTCGTCACTTGCTATAGCTGAATGAGGTTTTTGTCAGAACCTTTTTGAAGACCTGCACCCGCTTTACTTCTACACGGTGCTGCTCTATATAATTCATTTTATACTGTGTTTGACCGGGAGCTTTTTTATCGATATGGATACTTCTAGAGCAGCACTCTAAGATGAATAAAAGCCTACTTTTCTTCATCTTGGAGTGCTGCTTCGTCACTTGGGATAAATAGCATTGCACAGGGCACACCTGATTGTGTCCACAACCTTTTGGTGCAGGGCAGGGATGGCCTGCCAGGAATAGTTGTAGTGGCTGGGAATTACATACTGTGTGACAACTGCCACCATAATATCTTTAAAGCTGTCAGGTACCACAACAGCATTTCAAAGGTCAGAAATGCTCATATTCATCACATGAACTAGAGAGATGTAGTAAACTCTCACTTTCTCTTCATTATTTAGGGAATAGAAAGCTAAATAATTGGGTCTGAATACCCTTAGTATCTTTAACCACAATGAGAGGAAGGGTAAGTATGGTTTTCCCACTGCTATTTTTACTATAGAGAGAATAACTGCATCTGTAAGCCCTTACCATCTTCTAATGCAATGATATTAGCAAAATAATTATTCACATAATTTATTTATTTATTTTTTATTTACCCTTTATTTTTACATTTTCTGTTATTATAAAGAAGACCTGCAAAGTCGATATGGTATCCAAATTGGGTCCCAAATTGACTTTTTAAGTTTTTTTTTAAATGGAAGAAAAATAGAAAAAATAAACTGAAATACAGTTTGATTTGAGTCTCTTGCGGCACATTGAACTCACATCAATGAAGCTTGCGCAATGAAGCCAGGGTTTAATGCTCTGGCTACACATGCCACAACGTGCGGGCACTGAGGTATCAAAGAGAGTAATGAGTTTATATTTTTTTACCCTGATGCTTAAAAATTATATAGGTCAATTTTGGACGCTAAACCATTCCTCCTTAAGGACCTGTGAGTGGTTTAGTGCCGCAAATCGCCCTGACATTTACTGCTTATTTACTGCTCTCTTTGACTGTTTTAACTTAAGTTGCTCCCTCATGGTCTATTGCAATACTGAAAGACTGGATCCTTCCCTGTGGTCGAAGGGTCTAATGACATAGGATCGTTTGTTGATTTCTTGGCTGCTTGACTACAAACATAATGGACAAAGAACGAGACTGTAAATTTTATCTTTCAATAACACAGTGGAATCTACTTTCTTCTAGTCAGTCTTACTTAAATATGTTTTCATTCATGGGCCATGACTGGCCTTTATGCTCATTAGCTTCTTAAATTTAATGATGTTCGTTAATTTGATTCTTTTTGGTAAAATGGTACATTTTAATGAAATCTTATTAAACATTTTAGTCTAAGATGATGGGATTTTTTTTTTTTAAATACTCCACTATTTACTGTCAATAATTTATAACCCGCTTGTTATATATCTATCTATGATTTTTCTGATGGCCCGTGTAATGTCTCTGTTCCTTAGACTGTATATTAGAGGGTTTAACATTGGGACCAAAGTTACAAACATCAATGAGAGAATAATTTCTTGCTCTAGAGACTCTGACAAGTACAGGATCATGGCAGGGCCGTAGTAAACAATAACTATTGTTATATGGGAAGAACAGCTGGAGAAGGTCTTCCATCTTCCAACTGATGACTTAATTTTTAAGACGGTATAAATGATACGAACATATGATGCCAAGATCAAACATGAGGGAATAACTCCAAGAAACAATGCATCTATAGGAAGGAAAGTCTTCATACTGGAGTCACCATTGGAAGCATTCATCAGGGCTTTAAAGTCACAAAAGAAGGTTCTCATCTCTACTAAGCCAAAAAATGTTAATTTATGGACCAAATAGATCACAATGGAGGCATTGACAAAAGCCAATAACCATGGGGGAAGCGCAAGTAACACACAAACCTTTTTACTCATAATGAGAGAGTAATGTAGAGGGAAGCAGACTGCGACATAGCGATCAATGGCCATGGAGGTCAAGAGGAAACATTCTGTATCACCAAAAACTAGATATAAATATAACTGAGCCATACAAGATGTATAAGACATAATATGGTCACCGGTGTGACAGACGTACATCAGCTTAGGGAGTGTAGTGGAGACATACATAATGTCCAATGTGGACAAAACGTACAGTAAGAAATACATGGGTGTGTGTAACCGATGGTCAAGACTTATCAATGATATAATGAGAAGGTTCCCACTGAGGATAACAAGATAAATCACCCAAACTACTGTTAGAATTATTAGTTTTTGGTTTTCAGATGTGGAGAAAGCAAAGAGGTAAAAAAGAGGCTCTGATGTGATATTGGTTGATTCTGCATCCATTTCATAATCTCTAAAATGAAGGCAAGAAATTATTAAAAATTAAGAAATAACACGTAAAACAAGAACTAAAGTAAAAAGTTCAAAAACATTGCATATTTTCCTGTGGCTTACAAAAGCATCGGCCCAGATTTTTTTTTTTTTTTTTTATCTCGTTCATTTAAAATGACTAGGATTTACTTAACACCCTACAATATAGCCATACTACACGACAACGGAAGTGTCTAACAGCATCAGTGTGATTTCATTGGTATTCATTCACAGGTATTTACTGCGCCTCAATATCCCAAACCTTTATCTATATGATCACATGATCAAAGCTTCAAGTCTCCTAGAAGAAGTTGAAAAAGAAAAATAAAAAAAAAGAGAAAAAAAAAAAAAAAAAGGAAAAGAAAACTTTATTTATTCATTTAAAAACTTTATTTAAAATGCATATCACACATGCATACTATGTGGCAAGTGAGAGATGGAGGAAGCATTTGCAGAATAGGAATGGGCTGTGAAATACCGTATATACTCGAGTATAAGCCTAGTTTTTCAGCACAAAAAAAATGTGCTGAAAACCCAACTTACTCGACTTATACTCGAGTAAAAAAAATATAGGTGTTACCAGGTTTTTGTGGTAAAATTAGGGGCCTTGGCTTATACTTGGGTCGGCTTATACTTGAGTATATACGGTATGTTTATTTTATTATTTATGTAACACTAGTTAACCTTGACCCCTTAAAAAACACAACACCACACAATTTCCTAAATGTCCAGGCCATTGTGGAGTCCTAAGTGAGTATATCCTAACATGAGTAATAGATCAGTATTTTAAGCTTGTTTCTTAAATTGTATATGTTCTAAAGTGCAAAATAAAAATGTAAATGAGATAATTGTAAAATAAACTGATCAAAATTAAAATTAAAAAGGGTTAAGGAATTAGTCAACACTTTTGGATACCTGCAAGCAATTGGCGTTAATCTAGCACCTGGTGGTAATTTCCTTAATCACCTGGAAAATCCGATTTAACCGTCAGATTAACTTTCCTGTTTAAACTCTGTTCTGTCCCAAAGTGACTAAAACCCTCCTGGAGCAGGTTGTCCAGATGAAGGCCAAAGGGGTGAACTTTCACATAGTGCAGTTTTCTTCACTATTAATAAATGTGGGCCAGTGTCTCTATGCGGAGGAATAACTAGGAGAGTTGGGTCCCATATCAGACTTCTGCATGGGGCTCACCTTACACCACATGATGAAAGTAGACATGAAAGATCCCTGGTCCTGCTGTTCCCTCCCCCCTTGATATTCTCACCTAAGCTGGCAGCTCAGGTGTGCACTGTGCAAAAGATGTACACTGTTATATACATATCATGCTGTACAATGTGCAGAATAATATCTATACTGACCCATTCTTTAGTGTTTCTGGTCAGGTAACTATTATGACCTCTACCCCTGTAGTTACGCCCCTATCTCCACATTTAGGAGAATTTGGATCGAATTTCACTCTGCAGTGACTAATACTTTCACTAGCAGAAAGGATCAAAAGGCAAGACTTCCCTTTACTCAGGTGCATGTTGTGTGAACAGAGGAGAAGTGGTCCACAATTCATTTTAGCAAACAAGTTTAATTTATTTGGATCTAATGGTAAACATTATGTTCGATGATGAACAGGGGAAAGACTGAACCTAAAGTGTGCAAAGAAGTCAGTGAAAAGTGGTGTAGGAAGTGACATGTTTTGGGGAATGTTTTCTACATCAGGAGTTGGACCTCTTATACAGTATAGGTACGTAGCATTGTGAATTCAAGTGTGTATCAGAACCTTCTTCTACAAGACGTGGTTCCTTCTTTGCATTCATTGCTCAATCAGCCAGCGATTTTCATGCAAGAGAAGGCTCTCTTTCACACAGCAAAACGGGTAAAGCAGTTCCTTTAAACAGAAAACATTGAAAAACAATGAAATGGCCACAGCCCAGAGTTCTGATCTAAGTCCAATA